>JAHHZJ010001341.1:0-157445 GCA_021437245.1 Aegilops speltoides
AGAGGCATGTAAAGACCATGAGATTGAGCTTTTGACTTAGCTTTGCGGCATGTTGAGCATCGGGTGGTGAAGCGTGAAACGTCTCGAAACATCTTGGGCCAAAAGTAGTTCTTGGAGGCGTGGCGAAAGGTCTTGTCGCGTCAAAATGTCCCATGGAGTCCACCTCCATGAGCCTCTTGCAAAAGGAGCAAGCGAAGAAGACTTAGGGTATGCATAGTTTGTTAGCTCTCATAAGATAACCATCCTTGAGGTAATATTGTTCCCAAGATCGCCTCGTCAAACATTTAGCATAATGAGGTGCAAACGATGGATCACTAGCATACAAATCTTTGATGTGCTCAAAAGCCAATAACATTCAACTCAAGTTGGGGTGACAAGCGTGCATATGCGTGAAAGTGCATAAAGCAACTACATTTTCCTTGCCCTTAATGTACTTGATCACATATGGAAAAGATTCAATAAATTCACTCCATTTGGCATGGCGGCTTGTTCAATTTAGTTTGACCTTTTAAGTACTTAAGCGTTTCATGATCGGGTATGGATGACAAACTCATGAGGTCTAAGATAATGTTCCCAAACATGTAGGACATGCACTAAAGCATACAATTCCTTGTCATACGGGGATAGTTAAGTTGAGCACGGAGAGTTTTTCACTAAAATAAGCAATGACTTCGTTTTTCTTGCATTAAAACTCCGCCAATTCGGTACCACTTGCATCACAATGGACCTCAAAAGTTTTATCAAAATTAGGCAAAGCAAGAATTGGAGCATGAGTAAGCAAAGACTTGAGCTCATCGAAAGCGTTGGATTGCAAAGGTCCCCAAACAAAGGGGTATTCTTCTTACTCAAAGCATGCAAAGGAGCTGCAATAGTGCTAAAGTTTTTCACAAAGCGGCGATAAAAACCTGCAAGACCAAAACTTAGCACTTGTTGCAAATTGGTGAGTTGGGGCCAAGTTTTAATTGCTTTGATCTTAGTTTCATCAACATGGACACCCTTGGAAGAGACAACGAAACCCAAGAAAACCACTTTGTCAACTCAAAAGTGCATTTTCTTCAAGTTGGCATAAAGACTTTCTTTTGAAGTGTTTGCAAAACAAGCAAACATGATCAAGATGCTCTTTCATGGTTTTGCTAAACACAAGAATATCATCAAGTAAACCACAACAAAGATTCCAATGTATGGAAAGAAGTACATGATGCATGAAGGCGCACAAAAGTTAAGGGAGCTTCCAAGCAAACCCATAGGCATAACCAACCATTCATATAAGCCAAATTTTGTTTTGAAAGCAGTTTTCCATTCATCACCCTCATGAATCGCAGATTTGATAATAGCCACACTTAAGATCAATTTTTGAGAAAAGTTGGCTCCACTAAGTTCATCAAGCATATCATCTAAGCGAGGAATGGGATGCCTATAAGCGCTACGGTGATAGCATTTATGGGTCTACAATCGACACAAGCGGAAACTTCCATCGGGCTTAGGCACAAGAATATGAGGAGCGGCACAAGGGCTTAAGCTTTCGCGTACATTACCGTTGTCGATGAGTTGTTGTACTGCCGTTGAATCTCCTTGGTTTCTTGGAGATTGACCGCGGTAGGGAGCTTTGTTTGGAAGTGGCGCTCAGGGGATGAGGTCGATTCGATGCTCAATGCCTCGAAGAGGGAGTAGACCGGAGGTAGCTCATCGGGAAAACATCTTGAAATTCACGCAAAAGATTGAAACACCAAAGGTAGCTCATGAGTGGTGTTAGTTTTGGTTCTCCATCCTTGCACACAAGGACAAAGTGCATCACACTCGATGGGTTCTCACACACTTCTCTCATCTCATGTTTGGCCGAATAGTATGAGGTTTTTCTCTCTAAGCGAAGAGGCTCAAATTTGGCTTGTGGCTCTCACTCACTTTTTGGTGGCTCACTTTCTCACTCTTCTCTCTTTGGTTGGTGGCTTGTTTTGCGGCTATCACTTGACTAGGAGACATGGGTGGTAGGACATATTCTTTGCCTTTCATCTTGAAGCTATAGTGGTTTGTGCGCCCATTGTGGTAGACACCAGCATCGAATTGCCATGGCCGACCAAGGGAGGTGGCATGGCAGTCATTGGGACCATCACACTCCAAAGTGTCTTCATATGCACCGATTTTGAAGGATACTTGGACCGTATGCTCAACCATTATAGTCTTGAGATCACTTAGCCATTGAACCTGTGTATGGTTGCGGATGCTTCTTCTTGACCAATTGGAGCTTGGAGCATAGTTCTTAGCTTGCCAAGTTGTGGCAACTACCTCCATCGATGATTGACCTTGACGGATCTCCCATTGATGCGCGGCCTTTGTGTGGAAGATGTGGCATCGTTGGTCTTCTTCTTGGTGATGTTGAAGTGTCAAGACTTTGGAACAACAAGGCGGGGCTTGTATGTTCATCACAAAGACTTGATCATCTTCATCCTCGTTGATCTTGCTTGGTGCATGGCCACTTGCTCAATAAGCGTCCATTTCATCTTCACTCATTGAGTCGTGGGTTCCATCGATGGATTGAGTATCATGAAGTGCGCTTGTTGGTGCATTCATATGACTTGTGGCCTCGACCGCCCGCAAGTAACACATGAAGGAGCTTGTCTTAGCGGTCTCATCGGTTGGAGTAGATGATGAAACCGCGGCTTGGAGTTGCTTGTAGTAGGAGGAGGATGACTTGAACTTGTAAGTTTTCTTGTAACTTGACTTGTCGTCGTTGCTTGGAAAAGGCTTGGTTGATGTCGAAGTTGGAGTAGTTGTTGAAGCTTGGTTGTTGGAAGGCATTATGTCTTGGATGAGTACTTGGCGTGCCAGAAGTCATCTTGCACTTGTCGTTCCGCCTTTGTAGCTTGATGCACGAGCTCAATGAGGTTGGAGTAGGGTTGGAAGTCGGCAATCTTCTTGATGGGATGGTTGAGTCCGTTCAAGAATCGCGCCATTGTTTGCTCATCATCTTCCTTGACACTGGCTCGAATCATGGCAATCTCCATTTCTTTGTAGTATTCTTCAACACTCTTTGTTCCTTGCTTGAGGAGTTGTAGCTTCTTGAAGAGATCACGGCTGTAGTAGGTGGGCACAAAGCCGTGCTCTCATGACATCCTTCATTTGAGCCCAAGTGGTGATTGGAGGTTCACCTCTTGCTTGTCGGCGCTCAAGGACTTGTTCCCACCATATGAGCAGATAGTCTTGGAACTCAAGTGATGCCATAGCGATCTTCTTCTCTTCCTCATAGTTGTGCAAGCGAAGAGATTTTGTCGACCTTCAAATGCCCATGAGGAGGTACTCTTCGGGATCATTGGTTCCATTGAACTTGGGCATTGTGAACTTGAAGCTTGCCATAGCGATGTTCTTCATTGTTTTGAATCGATGTTGATGATGACGTTCTTGGCGTGGAGGTAATCATCCTCATGTTGCTCTTGGCGAGGAGGAAGTCCATGATCATCACTTGCTCTTGTTGACCTTGAGGTGAGGTTGAGCTTGAGGAGCTTGTGGAGGAGCTTGTTGGAAGCAGCGTTGTGCACGTGGATGGTAGTTCCTCTCTTGTATTTCTTCTCGAAGTGCTTCCTCTTGATTGCGCCTTCGCGATTGCGGTTGGCGAGCTGAGCGCCCAGATGCTTGAAGAAGCGTTCCGTCTCGAGAGCTTGTGCTTCTCGTTGTTGTTGTTGAAGGCGTTGAGCCTCGGCGTCTTGTTGCTCTTGGTGTAAGCCTTTCCGTTCTTGTTCTTGTTGGTAGCGATGACGTTGTCGTTCTTGAAGCTTGAGCAAAGCGCCATTTGGCTCGATTGAGGCGAGAACTTCTTCATCAACTTGCTCTTGGAGATTCTTGTCGTGTGGCGGGTTGCTTGATGCATGGCGATCTTGTTGGCGCTCGTCGAAGAATGTTCGATGACGGTGTACTTGTGTCGGAGAAGAAGTCGTCAGATGGCGACTTGAGTGGCTCCGTCTTGAGTGTGAAGGATTAGAAATGCGCGGTTCACCAACAAAGCGCGGATCTAAATCCATTCTTGCATCGTTCTCTTTCTTGTCTTGCGCGTCGAGTTTGTTGTCGAAGTAATCTCGGTATGCGTTTCTCGGAGAGTCGCAAGTCGGTGGAGAGGTTGTCGATCGTTCCCTCATTGCTTGTTGCTCTTGATGGAGAGCTCGTTCTTATCAAAGAGGTGGCTCTTGGTGACGTGGGATGACATTTCGTTGTCTTGCTTTCGATGAAGAAGTGGATTTGTAGAAGAACTTGGCCTATCCATCATTTCAAGCAAATTGTGAGTGGTAGAAGGAGAAGAACTAATACCAATGTACCTTTGACCGAAGAGTTGAAGATGAATCAAGTTCACTCAAATGCGGACAATGAAATAGCACTATTAGTACCGATCCTTGTCGATTCTCACACCTACACAAATAAAAAGCCTTTGGTGGAGCTTGGTTGGGATGGTGGCACAAAATTGATTGCAATCGTTAGCTTGACTCAAAAATGTTGAAGAAGATTCGCAAATTCGCATATGCAACAAGTAGACCAAGCAAGTAGTGGTACCGAAACACACTGCATAAATAGATAAATGGGATTGTGCAAACCAAAATGAGCCAAAATGTGGAATCCACGAAAATGCTCTTGTTGCACAATACTAGAGAGCAACTAACTTGATTGCACAATAAGGCGGATCTGAGCTTGTGCACAACCTACTAAGCAAAAATGCAACGATCTCTATCCCAAGTATACTATATGTATGTATTTGATTTTAATGATCCAAGATGATCTTATATGACAATCTTAATGTTGTATGATGCTATGCTTGTTGCTTATAAGCTCTTTGCTTATCTTTCCTCTTTGCTTAAAAGCTTGAGTGGCTCTTTCTCTTTTGAGCTCTTTTCTTATGCAAACTTGACGAACTAAGATAGCAATTGTGTGTCACGATGACAACTTTGTGACACACAAGTTGATTTTGAGATATGCACCTCAAAGGTATGTATGATATGGTGTATGCAACTAATACTGCACAAATCACGTTGCGGCAATACTCAATGGCTAGTCTCGGTGGGTAAACAACGCATAAGCGATGGTATATGATGGTTATCAATGTAATTGCAAGGTATGACAAAGATGTAAATCGATGTTACCGTCCGTTGCGAATGAAGTAGGTGACCAAAATGGCGTTTATTGTTGATGTCACACGGCGCCTAAATAGCCGAAACACAAGAGGACACGAAATCTCACTCAAATTGTCGAACTCAAAATCGAATGGTAGTACGGAGGTTGAGTCTTGGGGTTTGACAAGTGGAAATGGTGGTGGATAAATGGGGAGGATGTATGGATGTGTGTGGATGGTGGTGGAGGTGGATGGTGGACTCAGAGCTGCCGGTTCGGAGAGAAGCGGATGATCCGGGCAGGAGCCGAATGATCAAGGGCAGTCCGGATGATCCGGGACTTGGTCAGATGATCCGGGCAGGTCAACCACGCACGGGAACTGCTCGGGAAGAACTCAACAGGGGAGAAAGGTGGCGATTTGAGGGATTTTGGGTGGATTTCGAGGGGAGAAGGTGGGAAACACAAGATCCACGAGTTACACCGAATCCACGGATCAAAAACAACAAAACATCATCAAAACCAACAAATCACAAAAAAATTTGGGGTATTTTTGTGGGGAGATTTTCGGGGTTTAGGACGAAAACAACAAAATCAAGCTAGAAATCACGAGATAGGGGCTCCAAAACGTGATCAACGTGGCTCATGATACCATATGATGTGGGTGGAACCCTAATTAAATCGATCTTTCACGTTTGGAGGGATCCTACGGAGGAACACGAAGAACAGCAGCGAAGAAGCGAGAGGAAATCACGAGGAAGAGCGAGAGAGAGACACTCAACCGACAAGAGATCAATCACACAAGTCTAGATCCTTGAAGCGCTTAGTGATACATGGTCCAAAATCAACAAAGGAAAGATACAAAGGTAGCCGTTCTTCTCCGGTGGAGGTCTTGAATCCACGAGGATCTTCCATTATAGGGGTCTTGAATCCGATGGATCTTCTCCTGGAGCGGAGAGTCCTGATCTCCGTGGAGAAGTACGGTGGATGAGCAAAGGCTCTCACACACAAATATGAGCTAATCAATGCTAAGTCTCAAAGTGAGAGAGGGGTCCTATATAAATCACAGGGCGAAGGGTACATGGGCTCCAACCCAACACGCAGCTTCATGGCGCTGGCGGATAATCCGGACGAGTCGGATGATCCGAGCCGTCCCAGATGAGTCCCGGGCGGGGACGGCGGATAGAGCGGAGAAGCTCCGATTTAGTGGCGGCGGCAGGCGGATGTCGGCTGGTGGTCGGACGTCGGGCCTGGATCCGGATGATTCGGGCCGAGGTCGGATGATCCGGCCGAGGAAGCTTCTGTGCCTTGTTCGCTGCCGCCGGATCGTCCGGACGGGGTCCGGATCATCCAGGCTCTGTCCCGGATCGTCCGGGATTCCGTCCGGATCGTCCGGACTCCACAGTCCTTGTTGCTTTCTCCTCTCACGATAGAGGCGGGGTGTCCCGATCTTCGATGAGATGGTGGATTTCGCTTTGGTGGAAGTCGACTTTGACGATCCGACTACGAACGTGCGAGGACGTCGCGCCTTAGCAATCGCTAAACCAACTCCGAGAGGTTATTGACCACGCCGGAGCACGATCAACCTGACCACGAGGGTCTATTTCCTGCGAGCAAACGAAGAACAAGCAAGAAACTGAGATTGCAATCTGGATATTGCGAATATAAGATGAAAGCTTTATTGATCAAGGTGGGGTTCGTGGCGCCTTTGTGCGGTCGTTGAACACAAACGAAGTACGCGAAGTTGCAGCTATGGCGAACTTTTAATCTAAACAAAACCCCAAGTCTAAACGGTGCCCTAAGGGCTGTATATATGGAGGAAGAGGGGGTGAATTTCGTGGCCCTTGGTGGAGGGGTCCAAACTAACCCTATCTCTTGTTTCCCACACATACGGACTCTAAAAATAGCCTATACTAATGTATTTCGAAATTACATGGGCCTGGCCCAATAATAAGGTGACGCAGCACCTAGAATAGCCTCTGGACGAATATTATGAAGTGGCATCTTGTATATTTCGTCCAAGGCTTCATGCACTCCTTATGGTGGCTTCAAAGTCCTGAAATCATCACTTGTAACTCCGTTTGATCTCCTTGCATGCCATCAACTCCATGTGTGTTCTTGCTCCAATGTTCATCCTTCTCCAAGCTAGTCCCTTCATTTGTAAGCAAAACAAATGTATCCAATTTAGGCAGCATCATATTCTCATGAACATTAGAATCATTACCAAGAAACGAAAGTACCTGGTAATTTAGTTGGCGCATGTGAGCTCTAGTAATTGGTCCAAGATGTATAGCAGCAGGGGTTGTGGGTGTAACAATGGTATTGATGTCCTCATCATCCTCCCTTCTTGAAATGAAGTCGTCCTCGACGGAAGTTCATCTTCCTCACCCAAATATGGCTTCAAATCTGCAATGTTAAAAGTGGGACTAACCCCAAAATCTGCAGGCAGCTCAAGTTTATATGCATTATCATTTACTTTCTCCAACACCTTAAAGGGACCAGCAGCACGTGGCATTAGCTTTGATTTGCGCAAATCAGGAAATCTATCCTTACGCAAATGTAACCAAACAAGATCTCTAGGTGCGAACACAACATGTTTTCTACCCTTATCTCCAGCAAGTTTATATTTAGCATTCATACGCTCAATGTTTTCCTTAGTTAACTCATGCATTTTTAAAATCAACTCAGCACGTTCTTTAGCATCAAAATTAACCTTCTCTGAAGATGGAAGAGGCAACAAATCAATAGGTGCACGAGGTAGGAAACCATACACAACTTCAAAAGGGCACATCTTAGTAGTAGAATGCAATGAACGATTATAAGCAAATTCAATAAGAGGCAAGCATTCCTCCCACATTTTCTTATTTTTCTTTAGAACAGCCCTAAGCATAGCAGACAATGTTCTATTGACTACTTCAGTTTGTCCATCAGTTTGGGGGTGACAAGTAGTACTAAAAAGCAGTTTAGTCCCCAACTTAGCCCATAAACATCTCCAAAAGTGGCTAAGAAATTTAGTATCACGATCTGAAACAATAGTATTTGGCACACCATGCAAGCGAATAATTTCACGAAAGAACAAATCAGCAACATTGACAGCATCATCGCTTTTATGACATGGTATAAAGTGTGCCATTTTCGAGAATCTATCCACGACAACAAATATGCTATCCCTCCCCTTCTTTGTTCTAGGTAAACCTAAAACAAAGTCCATAGATATATCCTCCCAAGGAACACTAGGTACAGGCAAAGCCATATATAAACCATGAGGATTGAGTCGTGACTTAGCTTTTTGACATGTAGTGCAGCGAGCAATAAAACGCTCAACATCCCGTCTCATCTTTGGCCAAAAGAAATGTGTAGCAAGTATGTCCTCCGTCTTCTTCACGCCAAAGTGTCCCATTAGTCCTCCTCCATCGCCTCCTGCAACAACAAAAGACGAACGGAGCTAGCTGGAATGCATAGCTTGTTAGCACGGAACACAAATCCATCATTAACGACAAACTTGTTCCATGTTCTTCCTTCTTTACAATTCTGCAATACATCTTTAAAATCAGCATCATGCACATATTGATCTTTGATGGTCTCCAAACCAAATATTTTGAAGTCAAGTTGTGAAAGCATAGTATAGCGACGAGACAATGCATCGACAATAACATTTTCTTTACCCTTCTTGTGTTTAATGACATAAGGGAAAGTCTCAATGAATTCAACCCATTTAGCATGTCTACGATTCAGTTTAGCTTGACTTTTAATATGTTTCAAAGATTCATGATCGAATGTATAACAAATTCTTTGGGCCATAAATAATGTTGCCATGTTTCTAAAGTCCGAACAAGAGCATATAATTCTTTATCATAAGTAGAGTAATTCAGACTAGGCCCACTCAATTTTTCGAGAAAAGTATGCAACAGGTTTGCCATCTTGTAATAACACACCTCTAATCCAATTCCACTAGCATCACATTCAAGCTCAAAAGTCTTATTAAAATCAGGAAGTTGGAGTAAAGGAGCATGTGTCAACTTAGCTTTCAATACCGTGAAGCGCTTCTTCTGTGCGGTACCCCAAACAAAAGGCACATCCTTCTTTGTAAGCTCGTTGAGAGGTGCAGCAATGGTGCTGAAATCTCTCACAAAACGCCTATAGAAACCAGCGAGGCCAAGGAAACTCCTCACTTGTGTGACCGTTTTGGGCTGCGGCCAACTCTCAATAGCTTCAATCTTGGCTTTATCAACTTCAATTCCTGTGGAGTAACAACATAGCCAAGAAAAGATACTCGGTCGGTGCAAAAGGTGCACTTCCCAAGGTTACCAAACAAGCGTGCATCACGTAGAGCATTAAAAACAACACGTAAATGTTCCAAATGTTCTTCCAAAGATTTGCTATAAATCAGTATATCATCAAAATAAACTACCACAAATCGTCCAATGAAAGCACGTAAAACTTCGTTCATTAATCTCATGAAAGTACTAGGTGCATTAGTTAACCCAAAAGGCATGACTAACCACTCATATAATCCAAACTTAGTTTTAAATGCTGTTTTCCATTCATCTCCCAATTTCATACGAATTTGATGGTATCCACTACATAAATCAACTTTGGAGAATATTGTAGAGCCACTCAATTCATCAAGCATATCATCTAGCCTAGGAATAGGGTGGCGATAACGAATAGTAATATTATTGATGCCTCTACAATCAACACACATACGTGACGTACCATCCTTTTCGGCACTAGAATAATAGGAACAGCACAAGGACTAAGGGATTCGCGTATATAACCTTTGTCGAGCAGCTCTGTACTTGACGCATAATCTCCTTCGTCTCCTCTGGATTGGTGCGGTATGGTGCACGGTTGGGTAATGATGCACCGGGAATTAAGTCAATTTGATGCTCAATCCCTCGAATAGGTGGTAATCCCGGTGGCACGTCTTGTGGAAAGACGTCGTGAACTCTGCAAAATGTTAGTGACAGCAGGGGGCAAAGAGGAAGGCACGTCCTCGAATGAAAATAATGCCTCTTTGCACACAAAAGCATAGCAAACAGATTTGCTAAAATCTAGCTCATCAATATCAGATTTAGTGGCAAGTAAACATGCACTTTTCAATTTAATTTGAAACAACACTAGATGGTTTACTATTAGGCTTCATGTGTTGCTCAAATTCTTTTGCCACAATCTGATTTTCACTCTTATTTTCTCCTGTTTTGCTTTATTAGCTCTATTAATATCATCTTTCAAAATGGACTCGAGGAGTCATAGGAAGCAAAGTAATATTTTATCCTTATGAACAAGAGTATCTTGATTGTTTCTACCATGGTGTCTGAAATTTTATCAAATTGCCATGGTCGACCAGGTAATAAGGAACATGCTTGCATAGGTACCACATCACAATCAACATAATCAGCATATGTAGAGATACTAAAATGCACACGAACGATGCGTGTTACCTTAACCTTGCCGCTGTTGTTGAACCATTGGATGTAGTAAGGATGTGGATGTGGTCTTGTGGTGAGAGATAGCTTCTCCACCATCTCCATGCTAGCCAAGTTGTTGCAGCTCCCTCCATCTATGATGGCCTTGAATAGAACGTTCCTTCACAACTCCTTTGTATGGAACAAATTATGCCTCTGATTTTGCTCACTTGTGTAACCTGCACACTCAAAACACGTTGAGCAACTAAACATCATACTGTCGGCATCTTCAGCAGCCATGTATTGTGTCTCATGATCGAAGCATCTCCACCGTGTTCCTCATGTGTGATAAGAGCCAAAGTCTCCTCATCATAGTCACTAGCGGACTCATACCCACCATCCTCGGTAGCAATCATCACACGCTGAGATTTGCATTCTCTCATAAAATGTCCTCTTCCCTTACAACGACGACAAATAATATCACTTGTGTGCCTGTTGGCGCCATGGAAGAAGAAGAGCTCTGTGCAGGCCAGCAGGTGTGCTCTTGGCGAGATAGTGGTGGTTGTGCCTGCTTTCTTGTATCACGGTTGGAGGTGGCACTGAAGGAGGTGATGGTGCGGTGGAAGTAGATGATGCGTGGTGTCCATGATGACGGTCGACCTGCGAGAAAAGTTAGTGCGGCGCCAATGCTGCATCGATCCTGCACTTCACGTTCAGCTTTACAAGCAAGATGGAATAAGCAGTGATATTATTATAATCCTTATAGTCTAGAATGGTCTGAATCTCTCTATTTAATCCACCCGAAAACGTGCAAGCATAGCTTCATTCTCCTCAACAATACCACATCTAATCAAGCCGGTTTGCAATTCACGATAATATTCTTCTCTGAATTTTTCCCTTGTCTTAAGCGCTGCAATTTTGAAGTAATTCACGTTGATAATATGGTGGAACCCAACGAGTACGCATAGCAGTTTTCAAAGCAGCCCAAGTAGCTGGAACAGGATATAATCTACAATGTTCGAGACCACCAAACACATGCAAAGCTAGTGAAAGAACAAACAGCGAGAACACGTCTCTCCTCGGGATATTGTAAACATGTAAATCGTTGTTCAGTTTCTAACTCCCAAGTAAGATATATATCGGAACATATCTACCCTCAAATGGTGGAATATTCAATTTCAGTTTAGGGAGATGGTCATGATCTCGTACTGAGGGGGAGCCCTAGCATTGCCATTATTTGCATGTGGGCGACACGGTGGTTGTGGTGCTGGTGGTTGCACGTAGTTCGATGTTGATCAACCTCCTCCTCGTAATCTCCCACATAATCATCCTCCTCGGTACCAGCAGCAGCGATGGCGAGGAGCCAAAGAAGCACCAACAGAGTAGCAGCGGCACCAGAATTTTGTCTGGCTCAAGAGGAACACGCTGAGCTCGTTCATACTTGATTCGGAAGGGGCGTAGTTGTTGTCGTTGCAGAGGTGCGATAGGTGCAGCGGCGGTGGTTGTGGAAAACGCGCGAGCAATTCATCAAACTTGCTATCAAGCTTTGTTTCAAACGTCTTCTCAATGCCATCTATCTTCTCCATGGCCTCGTCAAATCTGTTTATCACGTCTTGCACCTGTCCAATCATCATTTGCTGAAACTTATCATGTAGCTGTTTGTTCGTCAGTTCTCCCAATCAGTCTCATCGGCTTGTGGTCCTGCCATGGTTAGCAACAATAGAAACACACAAGAATATGATCCTCTGAGACTACTAGGAAGTGGTGGTGGTGGTGTGGTGGACAGTCACAAATCCGTCAAGCAAATCTCAAATTCTTACAGTTCTTACCCAAGCGGCGGTGATCGGCAACCGTTGTAGTCAAAACTCTCAAAGCTTGGATATAGCAAATACCGGGGAGAATCAAGCGCACGGCGTAGATGTATGTGGAGCTGGGAAGGCTTATAATATGGTAGCAAAAGGTCGGCAATAATCAATTCGAGAGATGCAAAGTTGAATAAGCGCTCAACGACAGTCTTGTCTGGTCCTAGGCTAGACCGTGCTAGAGACGCGAGCCTAGAACACTAACAAAATCACGGCGCTGCGTAAACAAGGGAGGAGCACACTCTGAATTTTTTTTCTTTTTTTCCTTTTTTTTGCACTTTTTTTCCTCTTTTTTTTTTTTGCTCGCAACAATTTTTTTCGGAAAAGTCTACAAATGGTCTAAAACTGCCTAGCAGAATTTTCGGACTATTTTTCTTCTGCGGATGGCTTGGAAGTTGGGGAGTCCTCTCTTTGTCACGACTCGGAGTAGCGCGTGATCTGGAAATCGAGAACAATGCAACAATTCTTGGACTCGGACTAGGACTGGTGGCGGAGATGAATCTGGTGGAACTTCGGACTGGTGGCGGAGATGAATCTGGTGGAACTTCGGATTTGGTGGCGGAGATGAATCTGGTGGAACTCGGATGGTGGCGGATATATGTTGCGGTGGACTCGGATGGGCGTGATGGCGGCGGATATGTGGTGGCGTATATGGATTCGGATTGGCGGTGAATATGTGGTGGTGGTATATGGCAGCGGCGGCGTGACAACTTGTGAGCAGAACTCGAAACTCTAAAGACTAGACGCTAAGACCAGCAACTTGACACGACGATGCAACCGCAAATTCAACAAAGCAAATCTGAAAAAGATTATGCAAAGGCTCAGATTGGTTGGACGGGATGAACTAACCCTAATTTTTTTTGGCTTTTTCGTGGACTATAGGTATGAAGAACAGACTCAATCTATACTACGAAAACTGTAAAATCTCACCGAGCAACACGGAAATCTGATACCACTTGATAGGCGGGGTGTCCCGATCTTTCGATGAGATGGTGGATTTCGCTTTGGTGGAAGTCGACTTTGACGATCCGACTCTGAGCGTGCGAGGGCGTCGTGCCTTAGCAATCGCTAAACCAACTCCGAGAGGTTATTAACCACGCCGAACACGATCAACGACCACGAGGGTCTATTTCCTGCGAGCAAGCGAAGAACAAGCAAGAAACTGAGATTGCAATCTGGATATTGCGAATATAAGGAAAGCTTTATTGATCAAGGTGGGGTTACTGTGGCGCCTTTATGCAGTCGTTGAACACAAGCGAAATGCGCGAAGTTGCAGCTATGGCGAACTTTTAATCTAAACAAAACCCCAAGTCTAAGCGGTGCCCTAAGGGCTGTATATATGGAGGAAGAGGGGGTGAATTTCGTGGCCCTTGGTGGAGGGGTCCGAAACTAACCCTATCTCTTGTTTCCCCACACATACGGACTCTAAAAATAGCCTATACTAATGTATTTCGAAATTACATGGGCCTGGCCCAATAATAAGGTGTGAGCACCTAGAATAGCCTCTGGACGAATATTATGAAGTGGCATCTTGTATATTTCGTCCAAGGCTTCATGCACTCCTTATGGTGGCTTCAAAGTCCTGAAATCATCACTTGTAACTCCGTTCTTGATCTCCTTGCGCATGCCATCAACTCCATGTGTGTTCTTGCTCCAATGTTCATCCTTCTCCAAGCTAGTCCCTTCATTTGTAAGCAAAACAAATGTATCCAATTTAGGCAGCATCATATTCTCATGAACATTAGAATCATTACCAAGAAACGAAAGTACCTGGTAATTTAGTTGGCGTGCGCGAGCTCTAGTAATTGGTCCAGTATGTATAGCAGCAGGGGTTGTGGGTGTAACAATGGTATTGATGTCCTCATCAAGCTGCAACTTTGCGTACTTCGTTTGTGTTCCACGACCAGACAAAGGCGTCACAGAACCCCACCTTGATCAATAAAGCTTTCCTCTTATATTCGCAATATCCAGATTGCAATCTTAGTTTCTTGCTTGTTCTTCGTTTGCCTGCAGGAAACAGACCTTCGTGGTCAGGTTGATCGTGCTCCGGCGTGGTCAATAACCTCTCGGAGTTGGTTTAGCGATTGCTAAGGCGCGACGTCCTCGCACGTTCGTAGTCCGATCGTCAAAGTCGACTTCATCCAAAATGATAGCCACCATCTCATCGAAAGACGGGACACCCTCGCCTCTATCATATGCTCATGCCTCTCACATGCTTAACTTGACTGCCTCACACATGATGAACAATTGCTCTTTCTATTGTGTTGAGTGCCACGATATCTTCACTACACCGTATGCACGTTATGCTTGGATTGTATTGCACTTGCCCCATGTGTTTAGACATTTCACTATATTTGGTGTTGTGAATGACCCTTATGCATACCATAGACCGTTCATTGAGCTCTTTATGCATGCTTGCTATGACCTTGAGGTAGATGCTTGTTCACTTATCACATATATTTGCATCTTGACCTCCCATTTGCATGCTTGTGTCCCATGATATACTTGATTGTGCTCAATTTATATGCTCAACTGCCATGCCACACTTCTTTGTCAAACCATATGCTATACTTGATGACAACACTTGTTGGGTGAATCACCTCTTGAATGCTTGGTTTTGCTCTTACGACAACCACATTTGTTTTTCCAAGTGCTTGTTATCTTTGCTACTTTTGAAGGAATTACAAGACGGTGCGACATTGGAGAGTGCCCATTTGGAACTACAAGATGACGAATGTTTGGTGATCGTCCACTTCTACACGACGACATCATCTCTTTCCCATGGTGATTTGGATTTCGATCCGAGGTCGGATCTTTCCCAAGGGGGAGGGGATGATGCGGAGCATCCTACGGACATCACCACGTCAAGAGCCCATTTGGCAAGTGACACGTGCGACATCTACTTCACATACACAAAGGTGAATCATCTCCTTTACACGTGCTCACTTGACACTCTCGAGGATGGTATACTACTTGACACTCCTTACGTGTGCATGCATAGGTATTGTCGGACCTTCACGGATGTCAAGGAGGAGTGCAAGCGCCAAGGAACGACTACACCATCCGCGAGGGAAGCATGGAAGAGAAGACGGAAGAAAGGAGAAGAAGACGGAGCGGCTGCAGGAGCCAGGCCGGACATCCGGACCCCCGTCCGGATCATCCGGGCTCGGCCGGATCATCCGGGTCCCCACCCGGATCATCCGGACAATTCGTCCAAAGGCAACAGAAGCGGCTCGATGAAGCCGGATCATCCGGACGGTCGCCCGGATCATCCGGACCCCGACACCCGGATCATCCGGGCTACCGTCCGGATCATCCGGACCCCGCCTGCGTGCGTGACTTGGGCCGAAGCCCGTGTACCCCCGCACTTACCCCTTCGCCCCTTGGGCTATAAAAAGACCTCCTCCACCTCCTTTCTAGGGTTAGAAAAGTGATAGCTCATTCTTAGGTGAGCTTTGCTCCTACCTATCTCTACTCCTGAGAGAGAGAGAGAGACCACTACTCCATTGGAGGCCAAGACCTCCATCTAGGAGAAGATCCCCCAGCGGATGCAAGAGCTCCATCTAGGATGATCCCCCTGCGGATTCAAGACCCCTCTTTAGGGAAGATCCACCTAGGATATCATCAAGACCTCCTCTTGGAGATGAACCTTACCTTGTATCTTTCCCTTTGTTGTTCATGTACCTTGTGATCTTGTGTGTTTGATTGTCTAGTGGATGTGCGATTGGACTTGTTCTTGAGTGATTCCCCTTGTGATTTCTCCCCGTTCTTCCCCGTGTTCATCGTGTTCTTCGAGGGATCCCACTCCAAACGTGAAAGATCGACGAATTAGGGTTCCACCCTACATCAATATAAGATTGTCATATCCGATCATCTTGGATCATCTTGAGAGAAACACCGGGAACCATACATACATAGCATACTTGGGATAGAAAGTTTATCCATTTTGCATCTTAGAGGTTGTGCACAAGTGTCGTATCCGCCTATTGGGCAATCGTGCTAGCGTCTCTCTTGAGTTGTGCAACACGAGCGTTTTCCGTGGATTCCACATTTTGTGCTCACTCCTTGGTTGCACGACCCCATTTATCTATCCGAGTGTGTGTTTCCGTGTGCCATTCTTTGCTATTGGTCCATTTGTTTCACTTGCGAATTTGTGAATCTCTTTCAACATTATTGACTCTTGCTAACATTTTGCATTAAATTTTTGTGCCACTATCCTCACCAAGCTCCACCATAAGCTTTACTTGTGTAGGTGTGAGAACCGACAAGGATTGGTACCGCTAGTGCTATTTCATTGTCTGCATTTGAGTGAACTTGATTCATTATCAACATTGGTCAAGGTACATTGGTATAAGTTCTTCTCTTTCTCCCACTCATATTTGCTCGAGTCTTGTGATGGATAGGCAAGGCATTTCCTCTCCGGTCTACGACAACAACGACGGCGTGAACAACTACATCTCCAAAGCGTCTATCTTCGATCTACAACCACAAATGCAAGGCGCATAATCAAGATTGCAAGAGCGCATCGAGAACATCTCCATCGACATTTTCCACTCCGAAGCAAGGAAAAGGGACTACATCGACAAGAAGCTTTCCGCACATAAAGAGGAGCAAGATGCAAGGATGGAGGAGATTAGAGCCTTGATCAAGTCTTCTTCCCCTTCGTCATCCTCAAGGCGGCGACATTCAAGACACAAGTCTTCGGAGCATGAAAAAGATGCAAGTGCAAATCGTCCTCGTCCACATCTACATGGCGACCACCATCACATTCGTGATCAACATCGTCATGAAGGGCAAGTCACCTCCAAGCATCATGTGCACGACGACGACGACGAACGACATCTACTACTAGCTCAAGCACGACAACGACATCATCATCATGAAGATGCTCCACAAGCGCAAATGCACAAGTCCCAACAAGCCCTACTTCACGCCAAGTCCAAGCTTCAAGAGCACAAAAGAAGACCGCGAGACGACCACCACCAAGACGGCGCTACGGCTACACCAACCACTTTGGCATCTTCGCCAAGTGCTATCAAGGCATCTTCGCCTTTGGATGTACGGCATCTTCGCCTACTTCCCACGAGTGCGCCTACAACGACTTCCTCAAGTACAAGGCGACGACCTACGAGCGAGGGTGACACTTCCATCTTCGGAAGCCCCTCAAGGACGATGGCTGAGCATGGGACATTCCCTTCGGCCATGGAGACGAGCTATGAGGTGCCACATCATTTGGCCCTCCAAAAACAAGACGGTGACAAGAAGGTTGAGCATGGGACTATCCCTTCAACCAAGGCGACGATAGTAGTTGAGCATGGAGACATTTGCACCTACATCTCTCCGACACCCACATATTATGAGATGACCCAATTGCCATGTGAGGAGAGACACCACCACATGAGTGACATGAGTGACTCCACCATACGTGACATTGAGAGCATTTCCTTTGAGAGGATGAGTGTGACCACCACTAGCCCCACACATGAGAGCATGCCACACATCCTATGTGAGGTTGAGCGCCATTTGAGTGACTCCACCAACCATATGAGTGAGAGCATCCTTGAGGGAGTGAGTAAGCCACAACACTTAGTGAGTGAGGTAGTTGACACGGCACGTGAGGCCACCATGATTTCTAACGACTTAACCTCTACTCCTAGTGTGTTTTCTTCTTTGGTGCTAGGTCTGCTACATGACGACACGCCTACCATTGATGAGTCCATACCTCCTATGGAGACGACGATGGCCATGATGGATGATGATGCACCCCCCACATGGTTCCATCAAGATGAAGATGACAACAAGACGATCTTCAACACCTCACCTACAACACATGAGCGATGCGCCAAAGGTAACATAGATGATGGTGATGCTCTTGTCCCACTAGTGGACTCTCTTGACACCGATTACTCCCATGATGTTGACCCACCTATTGCCATGCTTCATGCTAGTGAAACTTCTTCATGTCATGACTTACCTATTTATGATGAATATGATGATGAGCATGTTGAGTTGACTAGTTGTGATGCTATGCTTCATATGATATCATGTGAAAATTCTATTGGTCACTTCATGTTTGACAATTCATTGAACTTGTCATATGCTATGAGTGAGATCTCCCATATTGCATCCCTACAATCTCAACATAGTAATTATGCATGCCTCATTAAAATCAATCCCATTTGCACTTATGGCATAGATGATGAGATGATGGTCCTTGGCTTTTGTTTTTCATGTGATGATATTGATATGCTTCCTTTACATGATTTGTGCAATTCATCTACTATGTCATGCCATGATCACATTGTTCCAAATATGCATTATTTTGGATGTTGCCAATATTTTCCATGTGACGTTTCCACTAATGCTCATGAGGAGACCCCCATAGTTTCCTCATACATATTCGGAGATCTTGATGCATTCCATAGCTTGCATGATAACCATGATAGTGTACACCATATGCATTCCATGAATAACAATGCTCCAGATATTTCTCATGGTGCATTACACAATTTAAGTCTCCATTATGCTATACATAATGACAAACCTCTCATGATGGATGACATGTTTCTATATCACGCATCTCATTTATTTGAGCATTGGCTATTTAGTGCTAACCGACACATGCACGTGCGCATCATGATGGATGATGTGTACATCTAGCACGCACACACAATTTTCCCTTTGTCTTTGTTTTGTGTAGGTACTAACGTATACTCGTCAACCTCTCAATCCCAAGAGTTGACGAAACGAGCTCTTGAGAGCAACGATGCTTTGGGATCCCGTGGACTATCCTCACCACCGTTCCCTTCGCGCAAGGACTACGCGCATCTCTTTTACTTGGCCATCCCACGGCTATGGGCTATTTACCACTTTTCACCTTATGCCCATACTATCGTGTTCACTTTGCATGTTATTCTTCCTTCTATGCCTTTGCCATGCAATTGTGACCATTGCTTGCATCTACCCATGATTCACCATTATGATACTCCTATGTGTATTTGCATGCTTGGTGGAGATCCTTGTTGCTATTGCCATGTTTATCATGTGCCCCATGCTATTGATGCTTGTTGCATTGGGAGAGTCATGATGCCCCATTGCTATTTACATATGGTCTCTCGCCAATACATTGATGACATTTTACTCATATCTTGTTTTCATGCTTGTGCTATGACATGTGAATTACTCATGCCCAGTATTTGCACACATGACATGCTTGCCATGATTTCTTCTAGTACGTTGCATCTTCGCACTACTAGCTTGCTTGACTTGATTGCTAGGATTGCTTGCTTGGTTGCATCACCCATGTTCCACTCTTACTCGCTTTCTTGGGTTGATGACATATATGCTCATGCCTCTCACATGATATATGTTAATCATTGTCTCTTGTGTCCATTAGTTGCCTCTTTCATATCCACTTGTATTGAGTGCAACCATACTATGCTTATTGATCTTGGAAACTTTGACACATTACTTGTGATGCATGCTTGTTTGATTGAGCCTATTGCATTTGGTTGTTCTCGCATCATATGCCTCCATACTATGCAATACTCCCTTGTCCTTTCTTATGATGAGCATGATACATACACTTGTTGGGTATATTACCACACGAATGATAGGTTTTGCATTTCCGCTAACCTCATTTGTTTTTCCGAGTGTTTATCATGTTCTTTCATTTTGGAGGATTCACAAGGCGGTGCCATTATGCGACATATTGGCTATGTGAAGGCACACGACTCCAACATCTTTGGGAACTTTCTTGAGGTGAACTCCTTCCCTTTGAGCCATCCTCAGATACGCATATTGGATGGGTCATTCTTTCATTGTTGTTTCCTTCTTGTTGTCTACATGATACATCTCGTCAACGGAGGAGCGACATTGTGATGAGGACATCAATACCATTGTTACACCCACAACCCCTACTGTTACATATACGGGACCAATTACTAGAGCTCGCGCACGCCAATTAAATTACCAGGTACTTTCGTTTCTTGGTAATGATTCTAATGTTCATGTGAATATGATGCTGCCTAAATTGGATACATTTGTTTTGCTTACAAATGAAGGGCCTAGCTTGGAGAAGGATGAACATTGGAGCAAGAACACGCATGGAGTTGATGGCATGCGCAAGGGGATCAAGAACGGAGTTACAAGTGATGATTTCAGGACTTTGAAGCCATCATAAGGAGTGCACGAAGCCTTGGACGAAATATACAAGATGCCACTTCATAATATTCGTCCATAGGCTATTCTAGGTGCTGCGTCACCTTATTATTGGGCCAGGCCCATGTAATTTCGAAATACCTAAGTATAGGCTATTTTTAGAGTCCGTATGTGTGGGGAAACAAGAGTTAGGGTTGGTTTCGGACCCCACCCTCAAGGGCCACGAAATTCCCTCCTTTTCCCCCATATATACATCCCTTAGGGCGTCGTTTAGACTTTGGGTTTTGTTTAGATTAAAAGTTCGCCATAGCTACAACTTCGCGTACTTCGTTTGTGTTCAACGACCAGACAAAGGCATCACAGAACCCCACCTTGATCAATAAAGCTTTCATCTTATATTCGCAATATCCAGATTGCAATCTCAGTTTCTTGCTTGTTCTTCGTTTGCTCGCAGGAAACAGACCCTCGTGGTCAGGTTGATCGTGCTCCGGCGTGGTCAATAACCTCTCGGAGTTGGTTTAGCGATTGCTAAGGCGCGACGTCCTCGCACGTTCGTAGTCCGATCGTCAAAGTCGACTTCCACCATCTCATCGAAAGACGGGACACCTTTGCCTCTATCAAGTGGTATCAGATTTCCAGGTTGCTCGGTGAGATTTTACAGTTTTTCATAGTTTAGATCGAGTCTGTTCTTCATACCTATAGTCCACGAAAAAGCCAAAAAAAAATTAGGGTTAGTTAACATTTTGCAGGAGTTCGCTGACGTCTTCCCACAAGACGTGCCACCGGGATTACCACCTATTCGAGGGATTGAGCATCAAATTGACTTAATTCCCGGTGCATCGTTACCCAACCGTGCACCATACCGTACCAATCCAGAGGAGACGAAGGAGATTATGCGTCAAGTACAGGAGCTACTCGACAAAGGTTATATACGCGAATCTCTTAGTCCTTGTGCTGTTCCTATTATACTAGTGCCTAAAAAGGATGGTACGTCGCGTATGTGTGTTGATTGTAGAGGCATTAATAATATTACTATTCGTTATTGTCATCCTATTCCTAGGCTAGATGATATGCTTGATGAATTGAGTGGCTCTACAATATTCTCCAAAGTTGATTTGCGTAGTGGCTACCATCAAATTCGTATGAAATTGGGAGATGAATGGAAAACAGCATTTAAAACTAAGTTTGGTTTATATGAGTGGTTAGTCATGCCTTTTGGGTTAACTAATGCACCTAGTACTTTCATGAGACTAATGAACGAAGTTTTACGTGCTTTCATTGGACGAGTTGTGGTAGTCTATTTTGATGATATACTGATTTATAGCAAATCTTTGGAAGAACATTTGGAACATTTACGTGTTGTTTTTAATGCTCTACGTGATGCACGTTTGTTTGGTAATCTTGGGAAGTGCACCTTTTGCACCGACCGAGTATCTTTCCTTGGCTATGTTGTTACTCCACAGGGAATTGAAGTTGATAAAGCCAAGATTGAAGCTATTGAGAGTTGGCCGCAGCCCAAAACGGTCACACAAGTGAGGAGTTTTCTTGGACTCGCTGGTTTCTATAGGCGTTTTGTGAGAGATTTTAGCACAATTGCTGCACCTCTCAATGAGCTTACAAAGAAGGATATGCCTTTTGTTTGGGGTACCGCACAGGAAGAAGCCTTCATGATATTGAAAGATAAGTTGACACATGCTCCTTTACTCCATCTTCCTGATTTTAATAAGACTTTTGAGCTTGAATGTGATGCTAGTGGAATTGGATTAGGAGGTGTGTTATTACAAGATGGCAAACCTGTTGCATACTTTTCTGAAAAATTGAGTGGGCCTAGTCTGAACTATTCTACTTATGATAAAGAATTATATGCTCTTGTTCGGACTTTAGAGACATGGCAACATTATTTATGGCCCAAAGAATTTGTTATACATTACGATCATGAATCTTTGAAACATATTAAAAGTCAAGCTAAACTGAATCGTAGACATGCTAAATGGGTTGAATTCATTGAGACTTTCCCTTATGTCATTAAACACAAGAAGGGTAAAGAAAATGTTATTGCTGATGCATTGTCTCGTCGTTATACTATGCTTTCACAACTTGACTTTAAAATATTTGGTTTGGAGACCATCAAAGATCAATATGTGCATGATGCTGACTTTAGCGATGTATTGCAGAATTGTAAAGAAGGTAGAACATGGAACAAGTTTGTCGTTAATGATGGATTTGTGTTTCGTTCTAACAAGCTATGCATTCCAGCTAGCTCCGTTCGTCTTTTGTTGTTGCAGGAGGCGCATGGAGGAGGATTAATGGGACACTTAGGCGTGAAGAAGACGGAGGATATACTTGCTACACATTTCTTTTGGCCAAAGATGAGACGGGATGTTGAGCGTTTTGTTGCTCGCTGCACTACATGTCAAAAAGCTAAGTCACGACTCAATCCTCATGGTTTATATATGCCTTTGCCTGTACCTAGTGTTCCTTGGGAGGATATATCTATGGACTTTGTTTTAGGTTTACCTCGAACAAAGAAGGGGAGGGATAGCATATTTTTTGTTGTGGATAGATTCTCGAAAATGGCACACTTTACACCATGTCATAAAAGCAATGATCCTGTTATTGTTGCTGATTTGTTCTTTCGTGAAATTATTCGTTTGCATGGTGTGCCAAATACTATTGTTTCAGATCGTGATACTAAATTTCTTAGCCACTTTTGGAGATGTTTATGGGCTAAGTTGGGGACTAAACTGCTTTTTAGTACTACTTGTCACCCCCAAACTGATGGACAAATTGAAGTAGTCAATAGAACATTGTCTACTATGCTTAGGGCTGTTTTGAAGAATAATAAGAAAATGTGGGAAGAATGCTTGCCTCATATTGAATTTGCTTATAATCGTTCATTGCATTCTACTACTAAGATGTGCCCTTTTGAAATTGTGTATGGTTTCCTACCTCGTGCACCTATTGATTTGTTGCCTCTTCCATCTTTGGAGAAGTTTAACTTTGATGCTAAAGAACGTTCGAATTGATTTTAAAATGCATGAGTTAACTAAGGAAAACATTGAGCGTATGAATGCTAAATATAAACTAGCTGGAGATAAGGGTAGAAAACATGTTGTGTTTGCACCGGAGATCTTGTTTGGTTACATTTGCGTAAAGAGATTTCCTAATTTGCGCAAATCAAAGCTAATGCCACGTCTTGATGGTCCTTTTAAGGTGTTAGAGAAAATAAATGATAATGCATATAAACTTGAGCTACTGCAGATTTTGGGGTTAGTCCCACTTTTAACATTGCAGATTTGAAGCCTTATTTGGTTGAGGAAGATGAGCTTACATCGAGGGCGACTTCATTTCAAGAAGGGAGGATGATGAGGACATCAATACCATTGTTACACCCACAGCCCCTCTTTGTTACATATCTGGGACCAATTACTAGAGCTCACACGCCAATTAAATTACTGTGTACTTTCGTTTCTTGGTATTGATTCTAATGTTCATGAGAATATGATCTTGCCTAAATTGGATACATTTGTTTTGCTTACAAATGAAGGGCCTAGCTTGGAGAAGGATGAACATTGGAGCAAGAACACGCATGGAGTTGATGGCATGCAAAGGGATCAAGAACGGAGTTACAAGTGATGATTTCAGGACTTTGAAGCCACCATAAGGAGTGCATGAAGCCTTGGACGAAATATACAAGATGCCACTTCATAATATTCGTCCATAGGCTATTCTAGGTCTTCGTCACCTTATTATTGGGCCAGGCCCATGTAATTTCGAAATACTTAAGTATAGGCTATTTTAGAGTCCGTATGTGTGGGGAAACAAGAGTTAGGGTTGGTTTGGACCCCACCCTCAAGGGCCACGAAATTCCTCCTTTTCCCCATATATACAGCCCTTAGGCGTCGTTTAGACTTTGGGTTTTGTTTAGATTAAAAGTTCGCCATAGCTGCAACCAGCGTGCCGTTTGTGTTCAACGACCGGACAAAGGCGTCACAGAACCCCACCTTGATCAATAAAGCTTTCATCTTATATTCGCAATATCCAGATTGCAATCTCAGTTTCTTGCTTGTTCTTCGTTTGCTCGCAGGAAACAGACCCTCGTGGTCAGGTTGATCGTGCTCCGGCGTGGTCAATAACCTCTCGGAGTTGGTTTAGCGATTGCTAAGGCGCGACGTCCTCGCACGTTCGTAGCCCGATCGTCAAAGTCGACTTCCACCAAAGCGAAATCCACCATCTCATCGAAAGACGGGACACCTTTGCCTCTATCACATTGGAGATTGGCTACATGGACCTTCACATTGAGGAGCGCTCGCACTTATTGGATGTACCTTCGGAACTCCACTCATGCCTCGACATCGAGCTTTGGTACACTACCACCTTCATATTTGTTGATTATGCTCATACATGTCATGCTCGATGGACATATCATACTTACCACAAATTTGCACCTCATGCATGGATTGCCTCACATTATGATTGCCTTGTTGCATCTTGTATTCCCATGTCATCCATGATATATGAGCTTGTGCATTTCCTTACCAAATTTGTTGTGATCTACCTTGATGGCATATTCATACATCATGATCATGTTGTCCACCATCAATTGCATGATAACATACACATGTTGAGAATACATTGCCATATTCATGCTATTGATAAACCGTGTCACTATGACATCAGTTTGCACCGTGGTTGCATTGATTATATTTACAACACATTTGTGTGCACAATGATTGCATTTCCTCCCATGAATGATTTGCATCTCATTCTAGATCATCTTGATAAGCTTCATGCGCTTTGTCACGACCAATCTTGCCGCACGGACTCATTCTTACATGATGGACACTTTGTGCGCGCTAACCATTGTATCTCCGAGTGTTGCTTGTGTTTGCTCTTTTTGCATGTCTATCACTCCGGCGACACCTTGGACTACTCGGATGGCGCCATGTCTTCAACTTCGTCCAAGTACAAGTCCGTCTACGACAACCGTTTCCATGGTGATGAGGATCACGATCCGAGGTCGGATCTTTCCCAAGGGGGGGGGAGATGATGCGGAGCATTCCACGCTCATCCCCATGTACACTCCGACTACTCTCCAAGCCCCAAGAGGACATATGACGATACCTCGAAGATACACCATTGGACACAAGGTGAACTCGCTCCTCTCCGAACCTTCACTTTCCACATGTGAGACATGGCTACTACCTCAAATGTGTGTGCTGTGCATGTCCAGGAACCAAGAGGAAGGCCATGGAACAGCTACGAGCATTGGACAAGACGGCGAGGACACCAAGCACGACGAACAAGAGGAAGAGCTGCTGGGAAGCTACAACGCTCGGACGTCTGACAGCCTCCGGACGACCGAAGATCTCCGGACGTCCGACGCCTGGCGACTCCACCAGCCAGATCAACCACAGCCGAGGCAACCTACAGCGCCCGGACGACCGCCAGACTCCGGACGTCTGACACTCTCTAGCGCCCGGACGACCGACGCCGACCGGACGTCCGACACCCCCTGTCCAGAGCCAAAACACCGGACGTCCGACATTTACCGGACGACCGGACCTTCGCGAGCCTCCGGACGTCCGGAACCTGTCGGACGTCCGACGCCTGTGCGTCCGCCCATGTGTTGGGCCGAAGCCGCTTTCCCTTTCATTCACCTAGACTATAAATAGACCTCTCCCACCTCCTAGCGAGGGTTAGCATTGGATTAGCTCATATTTGTGTGAGAGCCCTTGCTCATCCACTTGGTTACTTCTCCTCGGAGCTCACGACCTCTTCGGAGAAGATCCCCCAAGCGGATTCAAGACCCCTTTCTAGGGAAGAACATCAAGGCCTCCTCTTGGAGAAGAACGGTCCCTTTGTATCCTTACCTTTGTTGATCTTGAACCTTGTGTTACCTTATGTGTGTGGTGATCTAGCACTTGTGTGATTGATTCCTTGTCGGTTTAGTGATTCTCTATCGTTTTCCCCGTGTTTCTCTTTGTGCTTCCGCGTGTTCTTCATGATTCCCCATAGGATCCACTCCAAACGTGAAAGATCGACGCTATAGGGTTCCACCCTACATCAATAGAGCATCTGCAGAAAGGTACGTTTGTCCCTATCAGGGGGCTAATGTCTATAAGCAACATAAGCTCTCGAATTCCCTTCAAAAGGAAGTGCCAATGGGTTCAGAAACTTGTCTGGAAAAAAGCGATGAATGATGTTCTTTGACTTTCAGGGCCAAAAAGTCCTGCTTCAGGCTGAATTTGAGGGTACTCCGAGCCTCCTGGCGGAAGCGTGGAGTATTTTTTGGATTCGCGCGCTCGCCGCGAGCAGTTTGAGTACTTATGGGTCCGACACGGACTCCGAATGACAAAATTATGACCGTTTTAGTTAACATCTGTCCATTCTATGGCAGTCCTTGAAAGTACTTCATTTTCTCGTGCGCTTTTTGCCTGATTGCCCCAAAATTTCTTGTCCTCTATAGAGGAGATATCGTTTCCACATATATATTGACCGATGCAGGAATGCCCTTTTGTTCTTGGCTTTCACGCCGCGTGAGTTACTGACATGCCATCCGGCGAAAACAAGGAGAATAAGGCATATAGCCGCTGGATTTTCTTCAATTTACGGCCAAATGAGATTGCCCGGATCATAGAGCATCTGCAGAAAGGTACGTTTGTCCCTACCAAGGGGGCTAGTGTCTCTAAGCAACATAATCTCTCGAATTCCCCTCAAAAGGAAGTGCCAATGGGTTCAGAAACTTGTCTGAAAAACAGCGACGAATGATGTTCTATGACTTTTAGGGCCAAAAAGTCCTGCTTAAGGCTGAATTTGAGGGTACTCCGGGCCTCCTGGCTCAAGCGTGGAGTATTTTGTGGATTCGCGTGCTCGCCGCGAGCAGTTTTAGTACTTATGGGTCCGACACGGACCCCGAATGACAAAATTATGACCGTTTTAGTGAACATCTGTCCATTCTATGGCAGTCCTTGAAAGTACTTCATTTTCTCGTGCGCTTTTTGCCTGATTGCCCCAAAATTTCTTGTCCTCTATAGAGGAGATATCGTTTCCACATATATATTGACCGATGCCAGGAATGCCCTTTTGTTCTTGGCTTTCACGCGCTTGAGCTACAGCATGCTATCCGACGAAAACAAGGAGAATAAGGCATATAGGCACTGGATTTTCTTCAATTTACGGCCAAATGAGATTGCCCGGAGCATAGAGCATCTGTAGAAAGGTACGTTTGTCCCTACCAGGGGGGATAGTGTCTATAAGCAACATAATCTCTCGAATCCCTTCAAAAGGAAGTGCCAATGGGTTCATAAACTTGTCTGAAAAATAGAGACGAATGATGTTCTTTCACTTTCAAGGCCAAAAAGTCCTGCTTAAGGCTGAATTTGAGGGTACTACGGGCCTCCTGGCGGAAGCGTGGAGTATTTTTTGGATTCGTGCGCTCGCCGCAAGCAACTTGAGTACTTATGGGTCCGACACGGACTCTGAATGACAAAATTATTATCGTTTTAGTTAACATCTGTCCATTCTATGGCAGCCCTTGAAAGTACTTCATTTTCTCGTGCGCTTTTTGCCTGATTACCCCAAAATTTCTTGTCCTCTATTGAGGAGATATCGTTTCCACATATATATTGACCGATGCCAGGAATTCCCTTTTGTTCTTGGCTTTCACGCGCTTGAGTTACAGCATGCCATCCGGCGAAAACAAGGAGAATAAGGCATATAGACGCTGGATTTTCTTCAATTTATGACCAAATGAGATTGCCCGGATCGTAGAGCATCTGCAGAAAGGTACGTTTGTCCCTACTAGGGGGCTAATGTCTATATGGAACATAATCTCTCGAATTCCCTTTAAAAGGAAGTGCCAATGGGTTCAGAAACAAGTCTGAAAAACAGCGACGAATGATGTTCTATGACTTTCAGGGCCAAAAATTCCTGCTTAAGGCTGAATTTGAGGGTACTCCGGGCCTCCTAGCTTAAGCGTGGATTATTTTTTGGATTTGCGCGCTCGCCGCGAGCAGTTTGAGTACTTATGGGTCCGACACGGATTCCGAATGACAAAATTATGACCGTTTTAGTGAACGTCTGTCCATTCTATGGCAGTCCTTTAAAGTACTTCATTTTCTCGTGCGCTTTTTGCCTGATTGCCCCAAAATTTCTTGTCCTCTATAGAGGAGATATCGTTTCCACATATATATTGACCGATGCCAAGAATGCCCTTTGGTTCTTGGCTTTCACGCGCTTGAGCTACAGCATGCCATCCGGCGAAAACAAGGAGAATAAGGCATATAGCCGCTGGATTTTCTTTAGTTTACGGCCGAATGAGATTGCCCGGATCATAGAGCATCTGCAGAAAGGTACGTTTGTCCCTACCATGGGGGCTAGTGTCTATAAGCAACATAATCTCTCGAATTCCCTTCAAAAGGAAGTGCCAATGGGTTTAGAAACTTGTCTGAAAAATATTGACGAATGATGTTCTTTGACTTTCAGGGCCAAAAAGTCCTGTTTAAGGCTGAATTTGAGGGTACTCTGGGCGTCCTGGTAGAAGCATGGAGTATTTTTTGGATTCACGCGCTCGCCGCAAGCAGTTTGAGTACTTATGGGTCCGACACGGACTCCGACTGACAAAATTATGACCGTTTTAATTAACATCTGTCCATTCTATGGCATCCCTTGAAAGTACTTCATTTTCTCATGCGCTTTTCGCCTGATTGCCCCAAAATTTTGTGTCCTCTATAGAGGAGACATCATTTCCACATATATATTGACCGATGCTAGGAATGCCCTTTTGTTCTTGGCTTTCACGCGCATGAGTTACAGCATGCCATCCGGCGAAAACAAGGAGAATAAGGCATATAGAAGCTGGATTTTCTTCAATTTACGGCCAAATGAGATTGCCAGGATCATAGAGCATCTGCAGAAAGGTAGGCTAATGTCTATAAGAAACATAATCTCTCGAATTCCCTTCAAAAGGAAGTGCCAATGGGTTCAGAAACTTGTCAAAAAAACAGCGATGAATGATGTTCTTTGACTAAGTCCTGCTTAAGGCTGAATTTGAGGATACTCCGGGCCTCCAGGCTCAAGCGACGAGTATTTTTTGGATTCGCGCGCTCGCCGTGAGCAGTTTGAGTACTTATGGTTCCGACACGGACTCCGAATGACAATATTATGACCGTTTTAGTGAACATCTGTCCATTCTATGGCAGTCCTGGAAAGTACTTCATTTTCTCGTGCGCTTTTTGCCTGATTGCCCCAAAATTTCTTGTCCTCTATAGAGGAGATATTTTCCACATATATATTAACCGATGCCAGTAATGCCCTTTTGTTCTTGGCTTTCACGCGCATGAGTTACAGCATGCCATCCAACGAAAACAAGGAGAATAAGGCATATAGCCGCTGGATTTTCTTCAATTTATGGCCTAATGAGATTGCCCGGATCATAGAGCATATGCAGAAAGGTAGGTTTCTCCCTACCAGGGGGGCTAATGTCTATAAGAAACATAATCTCTCGAATTTCCCTCAAAAGGAAGTGCCAATGGGTTCAGAAACTTGTCTGAAAAACAGCGACGAATGATGTTCTATGACTTTCAGGGCCAAAAAGTCCTGCTTAAGGCTGAATTTGAGGGTACTCCGGGCCTCCTGGCTCAAGCGTGGAGTATTTTTTGGATTCGCGCGCTCGCCGCGAGCAGTTTAAGTACTTATGGGAATGACACGGACTCCAAATGACAAAATTATGACCGTTTTAGTGAATATCTGTCCATTCTATGGCAGTCTTTGAAAGTACTTCATTTTCTCGTGCGCTTTTTGCCTGATTGCCCCAAAATTTCTTGTCCTCTATAGAGGAGATATCGTTTCCACATATATATTGACCGATGCCAGGAATGCCCTTTTGTTCTTGGCTTTCACGCCGCTTGAGCTACTGACATGCCATCCGTGAAAACAAGGAGAATGAGGCATATAGCGCTGGATTTTCTTCAATACGACCAAATGAGATTGCGGGATCATAGAGCATCTGCAGAAGGTACGTTTGTCCCTACTAGGGGGCTAATGTCTAAAAGCAACATAATCTCTCGAATTTCCCTCAAAAGGAAGTGCCAATGGGTTGAAACTTGTCGAAAAACAATGACGAATGATGTTCTTTGACTTTCGAGGCCAAAAGTCTGCTTAAGGCTGAATTTGAGGGTACTCCCGGCCTCCTGGCTCAAGCGGGGAGTATTTTTTGGATTCGCGCGCTCGCCACGAGAAGTTTGAGTACATATGGGTCCAACACGGACTCCGAATGACAAATTTATGACCGTTTTATTGAACATCTGTCCATTCTATGGCAGTCCTTGAAAGTACTTCAGTTTCTCGTGCACTTTTTGCCTGATTGCCCCAAAATTTCTTGTCCTCTATAGAGGAGATATTTTCCACATATATATTGACCGATGCCAGGAATGCCCTTTTGTTCTTGGCTTTCACGCGCATGAGTTACCGCATGCCATCCAGCGAAAACAAGGAGAATAAGGCATATAGCCGCTGGATTTTCTTCAATTTACGGCCAAATGAGATTGCCCGGATCATAGAGCATCTACAGAAAGGTAGGTTTGTCCCTACCAGGGAGGCTAATGTCTATAAGCAACATAATCTCTCGAATTTCCCTCAAAAGGAAGTGCCAATGGGTTGAGAAACTTGTCAGAAAAACAGCGACGAATGATGTTCCATGACTTTCAAGGCCAAAAAGTCCTGCTTACGGCTGAATTTGAGGGTACTCCGGGCCTGCTGGCTCAAGCGTGGAGTATTTTTTGAGTCAGCGCGCCATGAAAGCAGTTTTAGTACTTATGGGTCCGACACGGACTCCGAATGACAAAATTATGACCGTTTTAGTGAACATCTGTCCATTCTAAGGTAGTCCTTGAAAGTACTTCATTTTCTCGTGCGCTTTTTGTCCGATTGCCCCAAAATTTCTTGTCCTCTATAGAGGAGATATCGTTTCCACATATATATTGACCGATGCCAGGAATGCCCTTTTGTTCTTGGCTTTCACGCGCTTGAGCTACAGCATGCCATCCGGCGAAAACAAGGAGAATGAGGCATATAGCCGCTGGATTTTCTTCAATTTACGGCCAAATGAGATTGCCCGGATCATAGAGCATCTGCAGAAAGGTACGTTTGTCCCAACTAGGGGGGCTAATGTCTAAAAGCAACACAATCTCTCGAATTTCCCTCAAAAGGAAGTGCCAATGGGTTCAGAAACTTGTCTGAAAAACAGCGATGAATGATGTTCTTTGACTTTCAGGGCCAAAAAGTCCTGCTTAAGGCTGAATTTGAGGGTACTCCCGGCCTCCTGGCTCAAGCGGGGAGTATTTTTTGGATTCGCGCGCTCGCCACGAGAACTTTGAGTACATATGGGTCCAACACGGACTCCGAAGGACAAATTTATGACCGCTTTAGTGAACATCTGTCCATTCTATGGCAGTCCTTGAAAGTACTTCAGTTTCTCGTGCGCTTTTTGCCTGATTGCCCCAAAATTTCTTGTCCTCTATAGAGGAGATATTTTCCACATATATATTGACCGATGCCAGGAATGCCCTTTTGTTCTTTGCTTTCACACGCATGAGTTACCGCATGCCATCCAGCGAAAAACAAGGAGAATAAGGCATATAGCCACTGGATTTTCTTCAATTTACGACCAAATGAAATTGCCCGGATCATAGAGCATCTGCAGAAAGGTAGGTTTGTCCCTACCAGGGGGGCTAATGTCTATAAGCAACATAATCTCTCGAATTTCCCTCAAAAGGAAGTGCCAATGGGTTGAGAAACTTGTCTGAAAATTAGCGACGAATGATGTTCTATGACTTTCAGGGCCAAAAATTCCTGCTTACGGCTGAATTTGAGGGTACTCCGGGCCTGCTGGCTCAAGCGTGGAGTATTTTTTGGATTCGCGCGCTTGCCGCGAGCAGTTTTAGTACTTATGGGTCCGACACGGACTCCGAATGACAAAATTATGACCGTTTTAGTGAACATCTGTCCATTCTATGGCAGTCCTTGAAAGTACTTCATTTTCTCATGCGCTTTTTGCCAGATTGCCCCAAAATTACTTGTCCTCTATAGAGTAGATATCGTTTCCATATATATATTGACCAATGCCAGGAATGCCCTTTTGTTCTTGGCTTTCACGCGCTTGAGCTACAGCATGCCATCTGGCGAAAACAAGGAGAATAAGGCATATAGCCGCTGGATTTTCTTCAATTTACGGCCAAATGAGATTGCGCGGATCGTAGAGCATCTACAGAAAGGTAGGTTTGTCCCTACCAGGGGGGCTAGTGTATATAAGCAACATAATCTCTCGAATTCCCCTCAAAAGGAAGTGCCAATGGGTTCAGAAACTTGTCTGAAAAACAGCGAGGAATGATGTTCTATGACTTTCAGGGCCAAAAAGTCCTACTTAAGGCTGAATTTGATGGTACTCCGGGCCTCCTGGCTCAACCGTGGAGTATTTTTTGGATTCGCACGCTCGCCGCGAGCAGTTTGAGTACTTATGGGTCCGACACGGACTCCGAATGACAAAATTATGACCGTTTTAGTGAACATCTGTCCATTCTATGGCAGTCCTTGAAAGTACTTCATTTTCTCGTGCGCTGTTTGCCTGATTGCCCCAAAATATCTTGTCCTCTATAGAGGAGATATCGTTTCCACTTATATATTGACCGATGCCAGTAATGCCCTTTTGTTCTTGGCTTTCACGCGCTTGAGCTACAGCATGCCATCCGGCGAAAACAAGGAGAATAAGGCATATAGCCGATGGATTTTCTTCAATTTACGACCAAATGAAATTGCCCGGATCATAGAGCATCTGCAGAAAGGTAGGTTTGTCCCTACCAGGGGGCTAGTGTGATGCAGAGCATCCTTCCATCATCCCCATGGACTCTACATCAACACCTACAACACCACAAGGACCGATGACTCGAGCACGTGCAAGAGCTCTTGAAACCGAGGTGACATCACTCCTCTCACAACTCTCCTTCGATTCACATGAGACATGGTTACTACCTCAAATGGAAACTCTATGCATACTCAGGCACCAAGGAGTCGACCATGAAGATGCTAGGAAGCAAGGAGAACCGGAAGCGGAAGACATGCATGGAGACGGAGAGAAGAAAGCAACACGGACCAGAGAGGCCGGATGATCCAGACGGAGGCCCGGACGATTCGGACAGAGCCCGGATGATCCGGACCGGTCCGACGATCCGCAACAACGATCAAGGCAACAAGCTCTCCTCGGCCGGACCATCCGGGTCTTGTCCCGGATCATTCGGACCCCGCCTGTACGTCCAGACCGCCAGCCGGACATGCGGCCCGTCACCGCCACCAGCCGAGCCTCCAGCTCATCCGGGTCCCCAACCGGATCATCCGGGCCAGCCCGGATCATCCGGACCCTCGTCCGGATCATCCGGCCAGCGCCTGCGTGCGCGTGTTGGGCTGAGCCCATGTACCCCTTCGCCCCAAACTCTATATATAGGACCCCATCTCCTCACTTTGAGACTTAGCATTGGATTAGCTCATATTTGTGTGAGAGCCTTTGCTCATCCACCCGGTTACTTCTCCTCGGAGATCAGGACCTCCGTCTAGGAGAAGATCCTCGATGGATACAAGACCCGTTCTACGGAAGATCCCCTCGTGGATTCAAGGCCTCCTCCGGGAGATGAACGGTTCCTTTGTATCCTTACCCTAGTTGACTATGTATCTTGTGGATCTCATGTGTGTATGTTGATCTAGCACTTGTGTGATCGATTCCTTGTTGGTTGACTGTTTCCCTCTCGTTCTCCCCGTGTTTCCTCTCGTGCTTCCGCGTGTTCTTTGTGTTTCCTCCGTAGGATCCCCTCCAAACGTGAAAGATCGACGAATTAGGGTTCCACCCTACATCTTATGGTATCATGAGCCACGTTGATCACGTTTTTGGAGCCCCTACCCCGTGATTTCTAGCTTGATTTTGTTGTTCTCGTCCTAAAATCCGAAAATCCCCATCAAAAATAGCCCCAATTTTTTTTTGATTTGTTGGTTTTGATGATGTTTTGTTGTTTTTGATCCGTGGATTCGGTGTGTAACTCGTGGATCTTGCTTTTCCCCACCTTCTTCCCCTCGAAATCCACCCAAAATCCCCGAAATCGTCAAATTCCTCCCCGTTTTCGTGTTCTTCCCGAGCAGTTCCCGTGCGTGGTTGACCTGCCCGGATCATCCGGACCAAGTCCCGGATCATCCGGACGTTCCCGAATCATCCGGCTCCTGGCCCGGATCATCCGGCTTCTTCCGCCGAAACTGCACTTGTGCAGTCCCCCATCCACCACAACCACCATCTACACCTACATACACCCTCCCCACCCCATCCACCACCATTTCCACTTGCCAAACCCCAAGACTCAACCTCCGTACTACCATTCGAATTTGAGTTCGACAACTTGAGTGAGATTTCCGTGTCCTCTTGTGTTTCGGCTATTTAGGCGCGGTGTGACATCAACAACAAACGCTCATTTTGATCGGCTACTCATCTTCGCTACGGACTGTAACTTCGACGACATCTTTGTCATACCTTGCAATTGCATTGATAACCATCATATACCATCTTTTGCGTTGCTTACCCATCGAGACTAGCCATTGAGTATTGCCGGCAACGTGACTTGTGCACATTAGTTGCATACACCATATCATACATACAATCGTGGTACATATCTCGGAATCAACTTGTGTCTCACAAAGTTGTCATCGCATACACAATTGCTATCTTGGTTCGTGAAGTTTGCATAAGAAAAGAGCTCAAAAGAGAAAGAGCCACTCAAGCTTTTAAGCAAAGAGGAAAGATAAGCAAAGAGCTTATAAGCAACAAGCATAGCATCATACAACATTAAGATTGTCATATAAGATCATCTTGGATCATTGCACCGAAACACCATACATATAGCATACTTGGGATAGAGATCGTTGCATTTTTGCCTAGTAGGTTGTGCACAAGCTCCGTATCCGCCTATTGTGCAATCGTGCTAGCGTCTCTCTAGTATTGTGCAACAAGAGCATTTTCGTGGATTCCACATTTTGGCTCATTTTTGGTTTGCACAATCCCATTTATCTATTTGCGTGTGTGTTTCCGTGTACCACTACTTGCTTGGTCTACTTGTTGCATACGCGAATTTGCGAATCTTTTTCAACATTTTTGACTCAAGCTAACGATTGCAATCAATTTTGTGCCACCATCCTAACCAAGCTCCACCAAAAGCTTTTACTTGTGTAGGTGTGAGAATCGACAAGGATCGGTACCAATAATGCTATTTCATTGTCCACATTTGAGTGAACTTGATTCATCTTCAACTTTGGTCAAAGGTACATTGGTATTCGTTCTTCTCCTTCTACCACTCACAATTTGTTTGAAATGATGGATAGGCCAAGTTCTTCTACAAATCCACTCTTCATCGAGCAAGACGACAACATGTCATCATACGTCACCAAGAGCCACCTCTTTGGTGCACAACGAGCTCTCCATCAAGAGCAACAAGCAATGAGCAAACGCATCGACAACCTCTCCACCGACTTGCGACTCTTCGAGCAACGTACAAGAGACTACTTCAACAACAAACTCGACGCGCACAAGAAAGAGAACGATGCAAGAATGGACGAGATCCTCGCCTTGTTGGTGAACCGGCGTACTTCTACTTCTTCACACTCAAGACGGAGCCACTCTGATAGAGGCGGGGTGATGAGGACATCAATACCATTGTTACACCCACAGCCCCTGCTGCTATACATACTGGACCAATTACTAGAGCTCGCGCACGCCAACTAAATTACCAGGTACTTTCGTTTCTTGGTAATGATTCTAATGTTCATGAGAATATGATGCTGCTTAAATTGGATACATTTGTTTTGCTTACAAATGAAGGGCCTAGCTTGGAGAAGGATGAACATTGGAGCAAGAACAAGCATGGAGATGATGGCATGCGCAAGGGGGACAAGAATGGAGTTACAAGTGATGATTTCAGGACTTTGAAGCCACCATAATGAGTGCATGAAGCCTTGGACGAAATATACAAGATGCCACTTCATAAATTTTGTCCAGAGGCTATTCTAGGTGCTGCGTCACCTTATTATTGGGCCAAGCCCATGTAATCTCGAAATACATTAGTATAGGCTATTTTTAGAGTCCGTATGTGTGGGGAAACAAGAGATAGGGTTAGTTTGGACCCTCCACCAAGGGCCACGAAATTCTCCCCTCTTCCTCCATATATACAGCCCTTAGGGCACCGTTTAGACTTTGGGGTTTTGTTTAGATCAAAAGTTCGCCATAGCTGCAACTTCGTGCCGTTTGTGTTCAACGACCGGACAAAGCGCCACGTAACCCCACCTTGATCAATAAAGCTTTCATCTTTTATTCGCAGTATCCAGATTGCAATCTCAGTTTCTTGCTTCTTCTTCGTTTGCTCGCAGGAAATAGACCCTCGTGGTCGGGTTGATCGTGCTCGGCGTGGTCAATAACCTCTCGGAGTTGGTTTAGCGATTGCATAGCGCGGCGCCCTCTCGACTTCGTAGTCGGATCGTCAAAGTCGACTTCCACCAAAGCGAAATCCACCATCTCATCAAAAGACGGGACACCTTTGCCTCTATCAAGTGGTATCAGATTTCCAGGTTGCTCGGTGAGATTTTACAGTTTTTCGTAGTTTAGATTGAGTCTGTTCTTCATACCTACAGTCCACGAAAAAGCCAAAAAAATTTAGGGTTAGGTCATCATATCCGAACCAATCTGAGCCTTTGCATAATCTTTTCTGTATTTGCGTTGTTGAATTTGCGGTTGCATCGTCGTGTCTAGTTGCTGGTCTTAGAGTCTAGTCTTTTAGAGTTTGAGTTACGGTCATAAGTTGTCACGCCGCCGCCAAGACAATTATCATCATACGCCATCTACCACCACCGCTTATCCGCCACCGCTTCAATCCGTATCCATATACCACCACCGCTGCCATATACCTCCACCGTTGCCATATACCACCACCATATATCCACCACCAATCCGAGTTCCTTGCATATTAGATTTGTTTTCGGGATCCATCTAATTTCCGATTCGTGTTTCCTTGTCTGAGTAGGTTTCGGATTCCAGCAATCTTTTGCCGTCCGTAGAAGAGGTTGCCGTCCGTCGAAAAAATTTCGTGCCCATCCTATCAGTTTGACCTGGGAAGAGTTTTGAGACACTCGCCATTATAGTGATTTTTCGCAAAAAAAAAGCAGCGCAAAAAAAAAAAGCAGCGCAAAAAAAGAGCAAAAAAAAATTCAGAGTGTGCTCCTCCCTTGTTTACGTGCAGCGCCGTGATTTTGTTAGTGTTCTAGGCTCGCGTCTCTAGCACGGTCTAGCCTAGGACCAACCTGATACCGTCGTTGAGCGTTTATTCAACTTTGCATCTCTGAATTGATTATTGCTGACCTTTTTTGCTACCATATTATAAGCCTTCCCAGCTCCACATACATCTACGTCGTGCGTTTGATTCTCCATGGTAATCGCTATAGCCAAGCTTTGCGAGTTTTGACTACAACGGTTGCCGATCACCGCCTGCTGCTAGGTAAGAACTGGTAAGAATTTGAGATTTGCTTGACGGATTTGTGACTGTCCACCACACCACCACCACCACTTCCTAGTAGTCTCAGAGGATCATATTCTTGTGTGTTTCTATTGTTGCTAACCATGGCAGGATCACAAGCCGATTTAGACTGATTGGGAGAACTCGACTAACAAACAGCTACATGATAAGTTTCAGCAAATGATGATTGGACAGGTGCAAGACGTGGTAAACAGATTTGACGAGGCCATGGAGAAGATAGATGGCATTGAGAAGACGTTTGAAACAAAGCTTGATAGCAAGTTTGATGAATTGCTCATAGCGTTTTCCACAACCACCGCCGGCTGCACCTATCGCACCTCTGCAGCGACAACAACTACGCCCCTTCCGAATCAAGTATGGACGAGCTCGGCGTGTTCCTATTGAGCCAGACAAAATTCTGGTGCCGCTGCTGCTCTGCTGTTGGTGCTTCTTTGGCTCCTGCCATCGCTGCTTTGGTGGTACCGAGGAGGATGATATTTGAGCAACACATGAAGCCTAATAATAAACCATCTCTTGCTGCTACGAAATTAAATTGAAAAGTGCATGTTTACTTGCCACCTAATCGATATTGATGAGCTAGATTTTAGCAAATCTATTTGCTATGCTTTTGTGTGCAAAGAGGCATTATTTTCATTCGAGGACGTGCCTTCCTCTTTGCCCCCGCTGTCACTAACATTTTGCGGGAGTTCGCCGACGCGTCTTTCCACAAGGCGTGCCACCGGATTACCACCTATTCGAGGATTGAGCATCAAATTGACTTAATTCGGTGCATCATTACCCAACCGTGCACCATACCGTACCAATCCACAGGAGACGAAGGAGATTATCGTCAAATACGAGAGCTGCTCGACAAAGGTTATATACGCGAATCCCTTAGTCCTTGTGCTGTTCCTATTATTCTAGTGCGAAAAAGGATGGTACGTCACGTATGTGTGTTGATTGTAGAGGCATCAATAATATTACTATTCGTTATCGTCACCCTATTCCTAGGCTAGATGATATGCTTGATGAATTGAGTGGCTCTACAATATTCTCCAAAGTTGATTTGCGTAGTGGATACCATCAAATTCGTATGAAATTGGGAGATGAATGGAAAACAGCATTTAAAACTAAGTTTGGATTATATGAGTGGTTAGTCATGCCTTTTGGGTTAACTAATGCACCTAGTACTTTCATGAGATTAATGAAGCGAAGTTTTACGTGCTTTCATTGGACGATTTGTGGTAGTCTATTTTGATGATATCTTGATTTATAGCAAATCTTTGGAAGAACATTTGGAACATTTACGTGTTGTTTTTAATGCTCTACGTGATGCACGTTTGTTTGGTAACCTTGGGAAGTGCACCTTTTGCACCGACCGAGTATCTTTTCTTGGCTATGTTGTTACTCCACAGGAATTGAAGTTGATAAAGCCAAGATTGAAGCTATTGAGAGTTGGCCGCAGCCCAAAACGGTCACACAAGTGAGGAGTTTCCTTGGCCTCGCTGGTTTCTATAGGCGTTTTGTGAGAGATTTCAGCACCATTGCTGCACCTCTCAACGAGCTTACAAAGAAGGATGTGCCTTTTGTTTGGGGTACCGCATGGGAAGAAGCCTTCACGGTATTGAAAGCTAAGTTGACACATGCTCCTTTACTCCAACTTCCCGATTTTAATAAGACTTTTGAGCTTGAATGTGATGCTAGTGGAATTGGATTAGGAGGTGTGTTATTACAAGATGGCAAACCTGTTGCATACTTTTCGAAAAATTGAGTGGGCCTAGTCTGAATTACTCTACTTATGATAAAGAATTATATGCTCTTGTTTGGACTTTAGAAACATGGCAACATTATTTATGGCCCAAAGAATTTGTTATACATTCGATCATGAATCTTTGAAACATATTAAAAGTCAAGCTAAACTGAATCGTAGACATGCTAAATGGGTTGAATTCATTGAGACTTTCCTTATGTCATTAAACACAAGAAGGGTAAAGAAAATGTTATTGTTGATGCATTGTCTCGTCGCTATACTATGCTTTCACAACTTGACTTCAAAATATTTGGTTTGGAGACCATCAAAGATCAATATGTACATGATGCTGATTTTAAAGATGTATTGCAGAATTGTAAAGAAGGAAGAACATGGAACAAGTTTGTCATTAATGATGGATTTGTGTTCGTGCTAACAAGCTATGCATTCCAGCTAGCTCCGTTCGTCTTTTGTTGTTGCAGGAGGCGCATGGAGGAGGACTAATGGGACACTTTGGCGTGAAGAAGACGGAGGACGTACTTGCTACACATTTCTTTTGGCCAAAGATGAGACGGATGTTGAGCGTTTTATTGCTCATTGCACTACATGTCAAAAAGCTAAGTCACGACTCAATCCTCATGGTTTATATATGCCTTTGCTGTACCTAGTGTTCCTTGGGAGGATATATCTATGGACTTTGTTTTAGGTTTACCTAGAACAAAGAAGGGAGGATAGCATATTTGTTGTCGTGGATAGATTCTCGAAAATGGCACACTTTATACCATGTCATAAAAGCGATGATCTTTGTCAATGTTGCTGATTTGTTCTTTCGTGAAATTATTCGCTTGCATGGTGTGCCAAATACTATTGTTTCAGATCGTGATACTAAATTTCTTAGCCACTTTTGGAGATGTTTATGGGCTAAGTTGGGGACTAAACTGCTTTTTAGTACTACTTGTCACCCCAAACCGATGGACAAACCTGAAGTAGTCAATAGAACATTGTCTACTATGCTTAGGGCTGTTCTAAAGAAAAATAAGAAAATGTGGGAGGAATGCTTGCCTCATATTGAATTTGCTTGTAATCGCTCATTGCATTCTACTACTAAGATGTGCCCTTTTGAAGTTGTGTATGGTTTCCTACCTCGTGCACCTATTGATTTGTTGCCTCTTCCATCTTGGAGAAGGTTAATTTTGATGCTAAAGAACGTGCTGAATTGATTTTAAAATGCATGAGTTAACTAAGGAAAACATTGAGCGTATGATTGCTAAATATAAACTTCTGGAGATAAGGGTAGAAAACATGTTGTGTTTGCACTGGAGATCTTGTTTGGTTACATTTATAAGGATAGATTTCTGATTTGCAAATCAAAGCTAATGCCACGTGTTGCTGGTCCCTTTAAGGTGTTGGAGAAAGTAAATGATAATGCATATAAACTTGAGCTGCCCGCAGATTTTGGGGTTAGTCCCACTTTTAACATTGCAGATTTGAAGCCATATTTGGGTGAGGAAGATGAACTTCCATCGAGGACGACTTCATTTCAAGAAGGGAGGATGATGAGGACATCAATACCATTGTTACACCCACAGCCCCCGCTGCTATACATCTTGGACCAATTACTAGAGCTCAAGACGCCAACTAAATTACTGTGTACTTTCGTTTCTTGGTAATGATTCTAATGTTCATGAGAATATGATGCTGCCTAAATTGGATACATTTGTTTTGCTTACAAATGAAGGGCCTAGCTTGGAGAAGGATGAACATTGGAGCAAGAACAAGCATGGAGATGATGGCATGCACAAGGGGGACAAGAATGGAGTTACAAGTGATGATTTCAGGACTTTGAAGCCACCATAATGAGTGCATGAAGCCTTGGACGAAATATACAAGATGCCACTTCATAAATTTCGTCCAGAGGCTATTCTAGGTGCTGCATCACCTTATTATTGGGCCAGGCCCATGTAATCTCGAAATACATTAGTATAGGCTATTTTTAGAGTCCGTATGTGTGGGGAAACAAGAGATAGGGTTAGTTTCGGACCCCTCCACCAAGGGCCACGAAATTCTCCCCCTCTTCCTCCATATATACAGCCCTTAGGGCACCGTTTAGACTTTGGGGGTTTTGTTTAGATCAAAAGTTCGCCATAGCTGCAACCAGATTGCCGTTTGTGTTCAGCGACGGACAAAGCGCCACGAACCCCACCTTGATCAATAAAGCTTTCATCTTTTATTCGCAATATCCAGATTGCAATCTCAGTTTCTTGCTTGTTCTTCGTTTGCTCGCAGAAATAGACCCTCGTGGTCAGGTTGATCGATGCTCGGCGTGGTCGATAACCTCTCGGAGTTGGTTTAGCGATTGCTAAAGCGCGACGTCCTCATGCCTTCGTAGTCGGATCGTCAAAGTCGACTTCCACCAAAGCGAAATCCACCATCTCATCGAAAGGCGGGACACCTTTGCCTCTATCACGGGTGTCCCGATCTTTCGATGAGATGATAACTATCGATTTGGTGGAGACGACTTTGACGATCCGACTACAAACGCACGACGCTGCGCCTTAGCAATCGCTAAACCAACTCCGAGAGGTTATTGACCACACCGAGCACAATCAACTCGACCACGAAGGTCTATTCCTGCAAGCAATCAAGAACAAGCAAGAATATGATAAAAGCAATCTGAATATTGCAGTATGTATGAAGTATTGATAAAGATGGGGATCCGTAAGCGGTCTTGGTGCGGTCGTTGGACACAAACGGCACACGGTTGCAATGGCTAACTTTAACTAAACAAATCCCAAGCAAAAGCTACTAGATGGATCTACTTATATAGGGGCAAGGGGTGGCGGCCAAGGAGGTGGGAGAACGTCCCAAGGCAGCCTAAAACTAACCCTAGGTCGTACAAGGCCAATGGGCCCACGTGGAGGTGACGTAACACCTTTGGACTTGTAGTTTGACTCGGATTCTGGTGCAGCGTCAGATTGTTTCGTCCATAACTCAACGCTCCAGACGGCTTTTAAGGTGATTCCAATTGTGCTGGAAAGAGCATGAAATCTACTTTCCAACAAAAAAAGAATCACCCAATTTGGAGTCCGTATGAAAACGTTGTTGACGTTTTGAGTCAGGTATGTCTGTGCAGTCCGAATCTGAATCCAGAACGTGAGAGACTTGGACTCTATCTTCTCTTGGCCCAAAAGTGACGTGAGAAGACTTTTTGAACAGAACCTAAACTTCTCCTTTTCCCTTATCTTCATATGTGGATTGTACAAATGTCCCATACACCTGCAATTAGACAAAACACAAAAGTATGTGAAGTATTTTTGTTCTGGATAACATAAATATATTATTGAATAGTTTGCACTAGAAATCACCTGACAAATATGTATGTATGCAATATTTTTGGTCTTATCCAAGGTAGTCAAGTCCTCATCATCCTCCCCTTCTTGAAAACAAAGCCGTCCTCGGCGTTGCTTAATCTGAAATGTGGCTAACGAAAGAGACAAGGTGTACATGTTGTATATGTATACGTCATCCATTTTTACTTCCCTTGATTTTTGCATATATGACACATGAATAGATGAGTAACTTGCATAGTTTATAAAATCTACAGCCAACAAATTAGCACAAGACTAGAAGGCATGAAAATATTGCAACTCAGTTTGCACATATAAGTGAAGCTCTTATTTATTTCAAAAGATTGACAATGTTCATCATTAAACCATCCCAATATTGGTGAATAAACCTTACTTGCATCAAATTTACATGCTACAACATGCTTAAATAAGCAAACATGCAATAAGTCATTCAACACAGAATCATCACCAAGATTATAGGTCATATCAAAATGATTAAACATTGATTCTTTTGCATCAACAGTTAATTCAATGGGTGCACTCAAAATTGTTGGTATTTTAGTTGTTTGATCACATGACGCATTCATGACAGTATCAAGATTCTCTAAAATAGGTGTTGTGCTCAAATCACCAGGTAACTCAACACATGATGCATTCAAGTTAACTAGGGATGCATCATTCTCATGTGAAGTTATATCATCAATACCTTTACGGTTACCTTGTCGCAAAGACGTAGCTGATGTAGGTACACACGTAGACAATGCACCATACTCTTGAGATGATGTCGCGCTCACAATCCGAGGTGGGGCTGCTCTAGTAGGTGCAACGGTGGAGGAACCAACCGACGGCGGTGAGCATGAACTGGAATAGTAGTTGTTGTAGTCACCCAATGCATCCTCCCAGAATCGTCTCTCAAAGGTACAAGCACGAACATACATACCGGTAATGCAACGAGGAATATCTGAAATCTTGCTGAATATCATGGTTCAAACCACCAAAAATCTATTCATTGTTTCATCCTCAGATTCTTCTATGTCACAATGATGCATATAAGATTTGAACTCTTGGTAGTAAGTATGAACAGTGTTATTGCCTTGTTTAAATTGTTCAAATTTGCGAAGCAATTCACGACTATAGTAAGGAGGGAAAAACTGTTTTCTCATTACATCTTTCAAATATTTCCAAGTTGTGGGCTGGTTATCAATGTTTTTCTTACAATGCACACTCCACCAAACAGAAGCAAAACCAGTAAATGCTCTAGTAGCAGCTCGTACTCGCTCAAGTTCAGAAAAAACATGCTGACTAAAAACTTGTTCTACTTCAAGATCCCAAGCTAGATAAATAGCAGGATTAAATCTACCCTCAAATGATGGTAAAGAGCTAACCTGGCCATGTGCTTGTGTGTGTTGTCCCAACTCCCGTGATGGTGAAGATGTGTTCGTCATCCAAGAACTTCTATCTCTGGAACCTGTCATGATTAGTAAAAAAGAAACAAAATTCGCGAATAATGTTCCTATGAACTACTAGGATGTGGTGGTAAAACGGTCACAGTATAGCAAATATCAATATCTTACAAGTTCTTACCATGCGGCGGTGGTGACAGGCAACCAACGGTGTCAAGTAACTCTGAAGATTGTGTAAAGCGATTGCGGGAACGTCGATATACGGTGTAGAAATATGTGGAGCTGGGTTGGCTATATATGGTAGCAAAAATTTAGCAATAATCAATTCAAAGATGCAATGTTGAATAAGCGCTCAACGAATGATCTTGTGCTGGTCCTAGGCTAGACCGGACTAGAGACGCGAGCCTAGAACACTAATGAGGTCACGGCGTAGCACACTAGCATCAATGAAGGATACTAAGTAGCTCTTGACAGCAAGATATAAGTGAAGATCACAACGGCAGTGAAGATAATGATGAAAAACAACTGCCAAGCAGGACATACAACAACTCTCTCTCCAACTTTCCTCTTGAAAAGCTTGAGCCAATTTTCTGATAAATTCTTTCAAAGAATGCTACTAACTCAAACTTTCCAATGCAAAAAGAATCACTCAATTCCGAGTTGATACGAGGAGTCAAAGAATTCTAAAACCGGCCTGAAAAATTGGAACAAGCGGTGTTCACGAACTTCAAAGGGCAAAAACACCTATTTAGAAGCCGATTTTGAGGTGTCAAATATTGAAATAGCTTCTGAAACTATTTAGATGCGGCTCGTCTCTAGCTTCAATTTGAGTACTCACGGAGTCAAAACGGACTTCGTATGAGGAAGATACACCTGTTTTACTGAACAGTATGCAAAACAGATTCCAATCCGAATTCAGGTACGAGATTGATTCTAGATAGATCCGTTTTTTTCCTCTCTCTTTTTTCTCACGCTTTTTTTTTTTCTTCTCTCTCTTTCTCTTTTTTTCTTTCCTTTTTCTCTCTTTTTCTCTATCTTTTTTTTCTCCCTTTTTCCAAGACAAACTAGATAAGATGCAGATTGGATCAGGCGAAGATGTGAATGACCTCAACTATGATTATGACAATGAACAGTGCGTAGCACGTGGTGAAAATTAATGGATGGATGGTGGACAGCGGAAGGGATAATGATGGAGCGGCGGCGTGACTAATGTGAACAGAACTCGAAACTCTAAAGGAACTAGACAGAAAGACCAGCAACTGACACGACGATGCAACCGATAATTCAACTATGCAAGCAATGAATAGAAAATTGCAAAGGCTCAGACTGGCTTGGATAAAGGATGAACAAATCTAACTTTTTGTGTGGCTTTGTCATGGATTGTAGGTATGAATGACTGATGCGATCTAAACTATGAAAAACTGTAAAATCTCACCGAGCAACCTGAAAACCGATACCACTTGATAGAGGCGGGTGTCCCGATCTTCGATGAGATGATAACTATCGATTTGGTGGAGACGACTTTGACGATCCGACTACAAGCGTGCACGACGTTGCGCCTTAGCAATCGCTAAACCAACTCCGAGAGGTTATTGACCACACGGAGCACAATCAACGACCACGAAGGTCTATTCCTGCAAGCAATCGAAGAACAAGCAAGAATATGATAAAAGCAATCTGAATATTGCGAGTATGTATGAAGTATTGATAAAGATGGGGATCCGTAGCGGTCTTGGTGCAGTCGTTGGACACAAGCGAAGTACGAAGTTGCAATGGCTAACTTTTAACTAAACAAATCCCAAGAAAAAAGCTACTAGATGGATCTACTTATATAGGGGCAAGGGGTGGCGGCCAAGGAGGTGGGAGAACGTCCCAAGGCAGCCTAAAACTAACCCTAGGTCGTACAAGGCCAATGGGCCCAAGTGGAGGTGACGTAACACCTTTGGACTTGTAGTTTGACTCTGATTCTGGTGCAGTGTCAGATTGTTTCGTCCATAACTCAACGCTCCGGACGGATTTTAAGGTGATTCCAATTGTGCTGGAAAGAGCATGAAATCTACTTTCCAACAAAAAAAGAATCACCCAATTTGGAGTCCGTATGAAAACGTTGTTGCCGTTTTGAGTCAGGTATGTCATGCAGTCCGAATCTGAATCCGAACGTGAGAGACTTGGACTCTATCTTCTCTTGGCCCAAAAGTGACGTGAGAAGACTTTTGAACAACACCTAAACTTCTCCTTTTCCTTATCTTCATATGTGGATTGTACAAATGTCCCATACACCTGCAATTAGACAAAACACAAAAGTATGTGAAGTATTTTTGTTCTGGATAACATAAATATATTATTGAATAGTTTGCACTAGAAATCACCTGACAAATATGTATGTATGCAATATTTTTGGTCTTATCCAAGGTAGTCATGTCCTCATCACACTCAAGTCGCCACTCCGATGACTCCTTCTCCAACACAAGTACACCGTCATCGAACACTCTTCGACGAGCCGCGCGTCAAGACCGTCATGCATCTCGCAACCCGCTACATGACAAGCATCCCCAAGAGCAAGTGGATGAACAAGTTCCTCGTCCTCAATCAAACCAAGTGGCGTTTGCTCAAGCTCAAGAACGACAACGTCTTCGTCACCAACAAGAACAAGAACGAGCGCGCCTACAACAAGAACAACAAGACGCCGAGGCTCAACGTCTTCAACAACAACAACGAGAAGCACAAGCCCTTGAGGCGGAACGTGCCCTTCAAGCATCAAGTCGAGCTATCACCAACCGCAATCGCGAACGGCGCAATCAAGAGGAAGCCCTTCGAGAAGAAATACAAGAGAGGAACTACCATCCGCGTGCGCAACGTCAAGCCCCACAAGCTCCTCCACAAGCTCCTCAAGCTCATCCCCAACCTCAAGGTCAACAAGAGCAAGTTGATCATGGACTTCCTCCTCGCCAAGAGCAACACGAGGATGATTACCCTCCACGTGAAGAACGTCATAATCAACATCGAGCTCAACACAATGAAGAACAACGCTATGGCAAGCTCAAGTTCACAATGCCCAAGTTCAATGGAACCAATGATCCCGAAGAGTACCTCTCATAGGCATTGAAGGTCGACAAAATCTTTCGTTTGCACAACTATGAGGAAGAGAAGAAGATCGCTATGGCATCCCTTGAGTTCCAAGACTATGTGCTCATATGGTGGGAACAAGTCCTTGAGCGCCGACAAGCAAGAGGTGAACCTCCAATCACCACTTGGGCTCAAATGAAGGATGTCATGAGAGCACGCTTTGTGCCCACCTACTACAACCGCGATCTTTTCAAGAAGCTACAACTCCTCAAGCAAGGAACAAAGAGTGTTGAAGAATACTACAAAGAAATGGAGATTGCCATGATTCGAGCCAATGTCACGGAGGATGATGAGCAAACAATGGCACGCTTCTTGAATGGACTCAACCATCCCATCAAGAAGATCGCCGACTTCCTACCCTACTCCAACCTCATTGAGCTAGTGCATCAAGCTACAAAGGCGGAACGTCAAGTACAAGATGACTTCAAGTACGCCAAGTACTCATCCAAGACATACGGCTTCTCCAACAACCAAGCTTCAACAACTACTACAACTTCGTCATCAACCAAGCCTTCTCCAAGCAACGACGACAAGTCAAGTTACAAGAAAACTTCTACAAGTTCGAGTCGTCCTCCTCCTGCTACAAGCAACTCCAATCCGCGTGCTTCATCATCTACTCCAACCGATGAGACCGTCAAGACAAGCTCCTTCAAGTGTTTTACTTGCGGCGGCTGAGGCCACAAGTCATATGAATGCACCAACAAGCGGACCATGATACTCAACGATGATGGCACCTACGACTCTATGAGTGAAGATGAAATGGACGCTATCGAGCAAGTGGCCATGCACCGGCGCATCAACGGGGATGAAGATGATCAAGTCTTTTGTGATGAAGATACAAGTCCCGCTCTTGTTGTCTCCAAGGTCTTGACACTTCAACATCAACAAGAAGAAGACCAAAGATGCCACATCTTCCACACAAAGGCCGGCATCAATGGGAGATCCGTCAAGGTCATCATCGATGGAGGTAGTTGCCACAATTTGGCAAGCGAAGAACTATGCTCCAAGCTCCAATTGGTCAAGAAGAAGCATCCGCAACCATACAAGGTTCAATGGCTAAGTGACTCCGGCACTATACGAGCTGAGCATACGGTCCAAGTATCCTTCAAAATAGGTGCATATGAGGACACTTTGGAGGGTGATGTGGTCCCAATGACCGTTTGCCACCTACTCCTTGGTCGGCCATGGCAATTTGACCATGGTGTCTTCCACAATGGGCGTACAAACCACTATAGCTTCAAGATGAAAGGCAAAGAATATGTCCTACGACCCATGTCTCCAAGCCAAGTGATAGCCGACAAACAAGCCACCAACCAAAGAGAGAAGAGTGAGAAAGTGAGCCACCAAAAAGTGAGTGAGAGCCACAAGCCAAATTTGAGCGCCTCTTCGCCTAGAGAGAGAAACCTCATACTATTCGCCACCAAACATGAGATGAGAGAAGTGTGTGAGAACCCATCGAGTGTGATGCACTTTGTCCTTGTGTGCAAGGATGGAGAACCAAAAACTAACACCACTCATGAGCTACCTTTGGTGTTTCAATCTCTTTTGCAGGAATTTCAAGATGTTTTCCCCGATGAGCTACCTCCGGGTCTACCTCCTCTTCGAGGCATTGAGCATCGAATCGACCTCATCCCCGGAACGCCACTTCCAAACAAAGCTCCCTACCGTGTCAATCCCGAAGAAACCAAGGAAATTCAACGGCAAGTACAACAACTAATCGACAACGGTCATGTACGTGAAAGCTTAAGCCCTTGTGCAGTGCCCGTTATACTTGTGCCTAAACCCGATGGAAGTTTCCGCTTGTGCTCCGATTGTAGACCTATAAATGCTATCACCGTGCGCTATAGGCATCCCATTCCTCGCTTAGATGATATGCTTGATGAACTTAGTGGAGCCAACTTTTCTCAAAATTGATCTTAAAAGTGGCTATTATCAAATCCGCATTCATGAGGGTGATGAATGGAAAACTGCTTTCAAAACAAAATTTGGCTTATATGAATGGTTGGTTATGCCTATGGGTTTGTCCGAAGCTCCCAGAACTTTTGTGCGTCTCATGCATCATGTACTTCGTCCATACATTGGAATCTTTGTTGTGGTTTACTTCGATGATATTCTTGTGTTTAGCAAAACCATGAAAGAGCATCTTGATCATGTTAAGCTTGTTTTGCAAACGCTTCGAAAAGAAAATCTTTATGCCAACTTGAAAAAATGCACTTTTGGCGTTGACAAAGTGGTTTTCTTGGGTTTTGTTGTCTCTTCCAAGGGTGTCCATGTTGATGAAACTAAGATCAAAGCAATTAAAACTTGGCCCCAACCAACCAATTTGCAACAAGTGCGAAGTTTCCTTGGTCTTGCAGGTTTTTATCGCCGCTTTGTGAAAAACTTTAGCACTATTGCAACTCCTTTGCATGCTTTGAGTAAGAAGAATACTCCTTTTGTTTGGGGACCTTTGCAATCCAACGCTTTCGATGAGCTAAAGTCTTTGCTTACTCATGCTCCGATTCTTGCTTTGCCAAATTTTGACAAAACTTTTGAGGTTCATTGTGATGCAAGTGGTACCGGAATTGGCGGAGTTTTAATGCAAGAAAAACGAGTCATTGCTTATTTTAGTGAAAAACTCTCCGGTGCTCAACTTAACTATCCCGTATATGACAAAGAATTATATGCTTTAGTGCATGTGCTACATGTTTGGGAACATTATCTTAGACCTCATGAGTTTGTCATCCATACCGATCATGAAACGCTTAAGTATTTAAAAGGCCAAACTAAATTGAACAAGCGTCATGCCAAATGGAGTGAATTTATTGAATCTTTCCCATATGTGATAAACTACATTAACGGCAAGGAAAATGTAGTTGCCGACGCACTTTCACGCATATGCACGCTCGTCACCCAACTTGAGTTGAATGTTATAGGCTTTGAGCACATAAAGGATTTGTATGCTAGTGATCCATCTTTTGCACCTCATTATGCTAAATGTTTGACGCATACATCTTGGGAACAATATTACCTCAAGGATGGTTATCTTATGAGAGCTAACAAACTTTGCATACCCGAGTCTTCTCTTCGTTTGCTACTTTTGCAAGAGGCTCATGGAGGTGGACTCATGGGACATTTTGGACGCGACAAGACCTTCGCCACGCTCTCCAAGAACTACTTTTGGCCCAAGATGTTTCGAGACGTCTAACGCTTCACCACCCGATGCTCAACATGCCGCAAAGCTAAGTCAAAAGCTCAATCTCATGGTCTTTACATGCCTCTTCCTATTCCTTATCAACCTTGGGAAATACATTAGCATGGACTTTGTACTTGGTTTGCCTAGAACTCAAAATGGAAAGGATTCCGTGTTTGTTGTTGTGGATAGATTTTCTAAGATGGCACATTTTATTCCTTGCAACAAGGTTGACGATGCTTCACATATTGCAAATCTCTTTTGTAGGGAAATCTTGCGCCTCCATGGAGTACCAAAGACAATCGTCTCCGACCGCGATGTCAAGTTCCTGAGTTACTTTTGGAAGACCCTATGCGCCAAGCTCGGAATCAAGCTCTTCTTCTCATCCGCATACCATCCTCAAACCGACGGCCAAACGGAGGTGACGAACCAAACGCTATCCACTCTACTTCGCGTATTGATCAAGAAGAACATCAAGGAGTGGGAGGCGTGTCTACCCATCGCCGAGTACGCCTACAACCGCGCAAGACACTCGACGACCGGCAAGTCCCCTTTCGAGGTCGTCTACGGCTTCAATCCATTGTCCCCATTGGACATTCTACCTCTACCTCTACAAGAGCGCACCAACCTCGACGCAAGTGCCCGTGCAAGCTACATCAAGAAGATGCATGAAGAGACAAGATACACCATCGAGCGCCACGTACAACGACTAGCGTCCAAACTCAACATCAACAAGCAACCAATGATCTTCAACATAGGTGATCTCGTGTGGCTACACCTTCGCAAGGAACGCTTCCCCAACGAACGCAAGTCCAAACTTCTACCTCGAGCCGATGGACCCTTCAAGGTGTTAGCACGCTACAACAACAATGCATACAAGCTCGACATACCAAGCGACAAGTACAACGTGAGCGACACCTTCAACGTCAAAGACCTATCGCCTTTCCATGGTGATGAAGATCTAGATCCGAGGTTGGATCCTTTTGAAGGGAGGGGATATGATGCGGAGCATCCTTCCATCATCCCCATGGACTCTACATCAACACCTACAACACCACAAGGACCGATGACTCGAGCACGTGCAAGAGCTCTTGAAACCGAGGTGACATCACTCCTCTCACAACTCTCCTTCGATTCACATGAGACATGGTTACCACCTCAAACGGAAACTCTATGCATACTCAGGCACCAAGGAGTCGACCATGAAGATGCTAGGAAGCAAGGAGAACCGGAAGCGGAAGACATGCATGGAGACGGAGAGAAGAAAGCAACACAGACCAGAGAGGCCGGACGATCCGAACGGAGGCCCGGACGATCCGGACAGAGCCCGGATGATCCGGACTCCGGTCCGGACGATCCGGCTACAACGACCGAAGGCAACAGAAGCTCTCCCCCGAAGCCGGACCATCCGGGTCTCGTCCCGGATCATCCGGACGCCGCCCGGACGTCCGGACCGCCAGCCGGACATCCGGCCCGTCGCCGCCACCAGCCGAGCCTCCCGCTCATCCGGGTCCCCATCCGGATCATCCGGGCTAGCCCGGATCATCCGGACCCTCGTCCGGATCATCCGGCCAGCGCCTGCGTGCGCGTGTTGGGCTGAGCCCATGTACCCCTTCGCCCCAAACTCTATATATAGGACCCCATCTCCTCACTTTGAGACTTAGCATTCGATTAGCTCATATTTGTGTGAGAGCCTTTGCTCATCCACCCGGTTACTTCTCCTCGGAGATCAGGACCTCCGTCTAAGAGAAGATCCCTCAGCGGATACAAGACCCCGTTACGGGAAGATCCCCTCGTGGATTCAAGGCCTCCTCCGGGAGATGAACGGTTCCTTTGTATCCTTACCCTAGTTGACTATGTATCTTGTGGATCTCATGTGTGTATGTTGATCTAGCACTTGTGTGATCGATTCCTTGTTGGTTGAGTGTTTCCCTCTCGTTCTCCCCGTGTTTCCTCTCGTGCTTCCGCGTGTTCTTCGTGTTTCCTCCGTAGGATAACCCTCCAAACGTGAAAGATCGACGAATTAGGGTTCCACCCTACATCATAGTGTCTATAAGCAACATAATCTCTCAAATTCCCCTCAAAAGGAAGTGCCAATGGGTTCAGAAACTTGTCTGAAAAACAGCGACGAATGATGTTCTATGACTTTCAGGGCCAAAAAGTCCTGCTTAAGGCTGAATTTGAGGGTACTCCGGGCCTCCTGGCTCAAGCGTGGAGTATTTTTTGATTTCTTGCGCTTCATGAAAGCAGTTTGAGTACTTATGGGTCCGACACGGACTCCAAATGACAAAATTATGACCGTTTTAGTTAACATTTGTCCATTCTATGGCAGTCCGTGAAAGTACTTCATTTTCTCGTGCGCTTTTCGCCTGATTGCCCCAAAATTTCTTGTCCTATATAGAGGAGATATCATTTCCAGGTATATATATTGACCGATGCCAGGAATGCCTTGTGTTCTTGGCTTTCACGCGCTTGAGCTACAGCATGCCATCCGGCGAAAACAAGGAGAATAAGGCATATAGCCACCGGAATTTCTTCAATTTACGGCCAAATGAGATTGCCCGGTTCAAAGAGCATCTACAGAAAGGTACGTTTGTCCCTACCAGGGGGCTAATGTCTATAAGCAACATAATCTCTCGAATTCCCTTCAAAAGGATGTGCCAATGGGTTTAGAAACTTGTCTGAAAAACAGCGACGAATGATGTTCTTTGACTTTATGGCAAAAAGTGCTGCTTAAGGTTGAATTTGAGGGTACTCCGGGCCTCCTGGCTCAAGTGTGGAGTATTTTTTGGATTCGCGCACTCGCCGCGAGCAGTTTGAGTACTTATGGGTCCGACACGGACTCAGAATGACAAAATTATGACCGTTTTAGTTAACATCTGTCCATTCTATGGCAGTCCTTGAAAGTACTTCATTTTCTCGTGTGCTTTTTGCCTGATTGCCCCAAAATTTCTTGTCCTCTATAGAGGAGATATCGTTTCCACATATATATTGACCGATGCCAGGAACGCCCTTTTGTTCTGGGCTTTCATGCGCGTGAGTTACAGCATGCCATCCGGCGAAAACAAGGAGAATAAGGCATATAGCTGCTGGATTTTCTTCAATTTACGGCCAAATGAGATTGCCAGGATCATAGAGCATCTACAGAAAGGTACGTTGGTCCCTACCAGGGCGCTAATGTCTATAAGGAACATAATCTCTCGAATTCCCTTCAAAAGGAAGTGCCAATGGGTTCAGAAACTTGTCTGAAAAACAGCGGCGAATGATGTTCTTTGACTTTCAGGGCCAAAAAGTCCTGCTTAAGGCTGAATTTGAGGGTACTCCGGGCCTCCTGGCTCAAGCGTGGAGTATTTTTTGGATTTGCGCGCTCGCCGCGAGCAGTTTGTGATAGAAGCAACGGTGTCCCGTCTTTCGATGAGATGGTGGCTATCGTTTTGGATGAAGTCGACTTTGACGATCCGACTACGAACGTGCGAGGACGTTGCGCCTTAGCAATCGCTAAACCAACTCCGAGAGGTTATTGACCACGCCGGAGCACGATCAACCTGACCACGAAGGTCTGTTTCCTGCAGGCAAACGAAGAACAAGCAAGAAACTAAGATTGCAATCTGGATATTGCGAATATAAGAGGAAAGCTTTATTGATCAAGGTGGGGTTTCGTGGCGCCTTTGTGCGGTCGTGGAACACAAGCGAAATCTGCGAAGTTGCAGCTATGGCGAACTTATAATCTAAACAAAACCCAAGGAAAAAGCTACTAGATGGATCTACTTATATAGGAGCAAGGGGTGGCGGCCAAGGAGGTGGGAGAACGTCCCAAGGCAGCCTAAAACTAACCCTAGGTCGTACAAGGCCAATGGGCCCAAGTGGAGGTGACGTAACACCTTTGGACTTGTAGTTTGACTCGGATTCTGGTGCAGAGTCAGATTGTTTCGTCCATAACTCAACGCTCCGGACGGCTTTTAAGGTGATTCCAACTGTGATGGAAAGAGAATGAAATCTACTTTCCAACAAAAAAAGAATCACCCAATTCAGAGTCCGTATGAAAAAGTTGTTGACGTTTTGAGTCAGGTATGTCTGTGCAGTCCGAATCTGAATCCAGAACGTGAGAGACTTGGACTCTATCTTCTCTTGGCCCAAAAGTGACATGAGAAGACTTTTTGAACAGCACCTAAACTTCTCCTTTTCCCTTGTCTTCATATGTGGATTGTACAAATGTCCCATACACCTGCAATTAGACAAAACACAAAAGTATGTGAAGTATTTTTGTTCTGGATAACATAAATATATTATTGAATAGTTTGCACTAGAAATCACACGACAAATATGCATGTATGCAATATTTTGGTCTTATCCAAGGTAGTCATGTCCTCATCATCCTCCCTTCTTGAAAACAAAGCCGTCCTCGGCGTTGCTTAATCTGAAATGTGGCTAACAAAAGAGACAAGGTGTACATGTTGTATATGTATCGTCATCCATTTTTACTTCCCTTGATTTTTGCATATATGACACATGAATAGATGAGTAACTTGCATAGTTCATAAAATCTAAAGCCAACAAATTAGCGCAAGAACTAGAAGGCATGAAAATATTGCAACTCAGTTTGCACATATAAGTGAAGCTCTTATTCATTTCAAAAGTTTGACAATGTTCATCATTAAACCATCCCAACATTGGTGAATAAACCTTATTTGAATCAAATTTACATGCTACAACATGCTTAGATAAGCAAACATGCAATGAGTCATTCGACACAGAATCATCACCAAGATTAGAGGTCATATCAAAATGATTAAACATTGATTCTTTTGCATCAACAGTTAATTCAATGGGTGCACTCAAAATTGTTGGTATTTCAGTTGTTTGATCACATGGCGCATTCATGACAGTTTCAAGATTCTCTAAAATAGGTGATGTGCTCAAATCACCGGGTAACTCAACACATGATGCATTCAAGTTAACTACGGATGCATCATTCTCATGAAGTTAAATCATCAATACCTTTTTGTTACCTTGTCGCAAAGACGTAGCTGATGTAGGTACAGACGTAGACAATGCACCATGCTCTTGAGATGATGTCGCGCTCACAATCCGAGGTGGGGCTGCTCTAGTAGGTGCAATGGTGGAGGAACCAACGGGCGGTGGTGAGCATGAACTGGAATAGTAGTTGTTGTAGTCACCCAATGCATCCTCCTGTATTTGTCTCTCAAAGGTACAAGCACGAACATACATACCAGTAATGCAACAAGGAATATACTGAAATCTTTCCTGAATATCATGGTTCAAACCACCAAAAAATCTATTCATTGTATCATCCTTAGATTCTTCTATGTCACAATGATGCATATAAGATTTGAACTCTTTGTAGTAAGCATGAACAGTGTTGTTGCCTTGTTTAAATTGTTCTAATTTGCGGAGCAATTCACGACGATAGTAAGGAGGGAAAAAATGTTGTCTCATTACATCTTTCAAATCTTTCCAAGTTGTGGGTTGGTTATCAATATTTTTCTTACAATGCACACTCCACCAAACTGAAGCAAAACCAGTAAATGCTCTAGTGGCAGCTCGTACTCGCTCAAGTTCAGAAAAGTCATGGTTACTAAAACTTGTTCTACTTCAAACTCCCAAGCTAGATAAATAGCAGGATTAAATCTACCCTCAAATGACGGTAAAGAGATAACCTGACCATGTGGTTGTGTGTGTTGTCCCAACTCTCGTGATGGTGAAGATGTGTCCATCTTCCAAGAACTTCTATCTCCAGAACCTGTCATGATTAGTAGAAACAAGAAACAAAATTCCGAATAATGTTCCTATGAACTACTAGGATGTGGTTGTAAAGTGCTCACAGTAAAGCAAATATCAATATCTTACAAGTTCTTACCATGCGGCGGTGGTGACAGCAACCAGCGATGTCAAATAACTCTGAAGATTGTGTAAAGCGATTGCGGTGAACATACGATATACGGTGTAGAAATATGTGGAGCTGGGTTGGCTATATATGGTAGCAAAAGATTAGCAATAATCAATTCAGAGATGCAATGTTGAATAGACGCTCATCGACGGTACTGTGCTGGTCCTAGGCTAGACCGGACTAGAGACGCGAGCCTAGAATACTAATGAGGTCACGACGTAGCACAACTAGCATCAATCAAGGATACTAAGTAGCTCTGGACAGCAAGATATAAGTGAAGATCACAATGGCAGTAAAGATAATGATGAAAAACAACAGCCAAGCAGGATATACAACAACTCTCTCTCCAACTTTCCTCTTGAAAAGTTTGACCCAATTTTATGATAAATTCTTTCAAAAAATGCTACTAACTCAAGCTTTCCAATGCAAAAAGAATCACTCAATTCCAAGTTGATATGAGGAGTCAAAGAATTCTAAAACTAGCCTGAAAAATTGGAACAAGCTGTGTTCACAAACTTTAGAGGGCAAAAAGTCCTATTTAGAAGCCGATTTTGAGATGTCAAATATTGAACTAGCTTCTGCAACTATTTAGATGCGGCTTGTCTCTAGCTTCAATTTGAGTACTCACGGAGCCAAAACGGACTTCGTATGAGGAAGATACACCTGTTTTACTGAACAGCGCATAAAACAGATTCAATCCGAATTCACGTACGAGATTGATTCTAGATAGATCAATTTTTTTCCTCTCTCTTTTTTTTCTCACGCTTTTTCCTTTTCTTCTCTCTCTTTTTTTTTTTTCTTTCTTTTTTCTCTTTTTCTCTCTTTTTTTCTCCTCTTCGAAGACAAACTAGATAAGATGCAGATTGGATCAGGCGAAGATGTGAATGACCTCAACTATGATTATGACAATGAACAGCGCGTAGCACGTGGTGGAAATTGATGGATGGGATGGTGGACAGCGGAAGGGATAATGATGCAGCGGTGGCGTGACTAATGTGAACAGAACTCGAAACTCTAAAGGAACTAGACACTAAGACCAGCAACTGACATGACGATGCAACCGATAATTCAACTATGCAAGCAATGAATAGAAAATTGCAAAGGCTCAGACTGGCTTGGATAAAGGATGAACAGATCTAAATTTTTTTATGGCTTTTTCATGGACTGTAGGTATGAATGACAGATGCGATCTAAACTATGAAAAACTGTAAAATCTCACCGAGCAATCTGAAAACTGATACCACTTGATAGAAGCAACGGTGTCCCGTCTTTCGATGAGATGGTGGCTATCGTTTTGGATGAAGTCGACTTTGACGATCCGACTACGAACGTGCGAGGACGTTGCGCCTTAGCAATCGCTAAACCAACTCCGAGAGATTATTGACCACGCCGGAGCACGATCAACCTGACCACGAAGGTCTGTTTCCTGCAGGCAAACGAAGAACAAGCAAGAAACTAAGATTGCAATCTGGATATTGCGAATATAAGAGGAAAGCTTTATTGATCAAGGTGGGGTTACGTGGCGCCTTTGTGCGGTCGTGGAACACAAGCGAAGTACGCGAAGTTGCAGCTATGGCGAACTTATAATCTAAACAAAACCCAAGGAAAAAGCTACTAGATGGATCTACTTATATAGGAGCAAGGGGTGGCGGCCAAGGAGGTGGGAGAACGTCCCAAGGCAGCCTAAAACTAACCCTAGATCGTACAAGGCCAATGGGCCCAAGTGGAGGTGACGTAACACCTTTAGACTTGTAATTTGACTCGGATTCTGGTGCAGCGTCAGATTGTTTCGTCCATAACTCAACGCTCCGGACGGCTTTTAAGGTGATTCCAACTGTGATGTAAAGAGAATGAAATCTACTTTCCAACAAAAAAAGAATCACCCAATTCGGAGTCCGTATGAAAAAGTTGTTGACGTTTTGAGTCAGGTATGTCTGTGCAGTCCGAATCTGAATCCAGAACGTGAGAGACTTGGACTCTATCTTCTCTTGGCCCAAAAGTGACGTGAGAAGACTTTTTGAACAGCACCTAAACTTCTTCTTTTCCCTTATCTTCATATGTGGATTGTACAAATGTCCCATACACCTGCAATTAGACAAAACACAAAAGTATGTGAAGTATTTTTGTTCTGGATAACATAAATATATTATTGAATAGTTTGCACTAGAAATCACCTGACAAATATGCATGTATGCAATATTTTTGGTCTTATCCAAGGTAGTCATGTCCTCATCAGTTTGAGTACTTATGGGTCCGACACGGACTCCGAATGACAAAATTATGACCGTTTTAGTTAACATCTGTCCATTCTATGGCAGTCCGTGTAAGTACTTCATTTTCTCATGCGCTTTTTGCCTGATTGCCCCAAAATTTCTTGTCCTATATAGAGGAGATATCGTTTCCACATATATATTGACCGATGCTAGGAATGCCCTTTTGTTCTTGGCTTTCACGCGCTTGAGCTACAGCATGCCATCCGGCGAAAACAAGGAGAATAAGGCATATAGCCGCTGGATTTTCTTCAATTTACGGCGAAATGAGATTGCCCGGATCATAGAGCATCTGCAGAAAGGTATGTTTGTGCCTACCAAGGGGGCTAATGTCTATAAGCAACATAATCTCTCGAATTCCCTTCAAAAGGAAGTGCCAATGGGTTCAGAAACTTGTCTGAAAAACAGCGACGAATGATGTTCTTTGACTTTCAGGGCCAAAAAGTCCTGCTTAAGGCTGAATTTGAGGGTACTCCGGGCCTCCTGGCTCAAGCGTGGAGTATTCTTTGGATTTGCGCGCTCGTAGCGAGCAGTTTGGGTACTTATGGGTCTGACACGGACTCCGAATGACAAAATTATGACCGTTTTAGTTAACATCTGTCCATTCTATGGCAGTCCGTGAAAGTACTTCATTTTCTCGTGCGCTTTTTGCCTGATTGCCCCAAAATTTCTTGCCCTATATAGAGGAGATATTGTTTCCACATATATACTGACCGATGCCAGGAATGCCCTTTTGTTCTTGGCTTTCACGCGCTTGAGCTACAGCATGCCATCCGGCGAAAACAAGGAAAATAAGGCATATAGCCGCTGGATTTTCTTCAATTTACGGCCAAATGAGATTGCCCGGATCATAGAGCATCTGCAGAAAGGTACGTTTGTGCCTACCAGGGGGCTAATTTCTATAAGCAACATAATCTCTCGAATTCCCTTCAAAACGAAGTGCCAATGGGTTCAGAAACTTGTCTGAAAAACAGCGACAAATGATGTTCTTTGACTTTCAGGGCCAAAAAGTCCTGCTTAAGGCTGAATTTGAGGGTACTCCGGGCCTATTGGCTCAAGCGTGGAGTATTTTTTTGGATTCGCGCGCTCGCCGCGAGTAGTTTGAGTACTTATGGGTCCGACACGGACTCAGAATGACAAAATTATGACCGTTTTAGTTAACATCTGTCCATTCTACGGCAGTCCTTGAAAGTACTTCATTTTCTCGTGCGCTTTTGCTGATTGCCCCAAAATTTCTTGTCCTCTATAGAGGAGATATCGTTTCCATATATATATTGACCGATGCCAGGAATGCCCTTTTGTTCTTGGCTTTCCGCAGCGTGAGTTACTGACATGCCATCCGTGAAAACAAGGAGAATAAGGCATATAGCCGCTGGATTTTCTTCAATTTACGGCCAAATGAGATTGCCAGGATCATAGAGCATCTACAGAATGGTACGTTTGTCCCTACCTGGGGGGCTAATGTCTATAAGCAACATAATCTCTCGAATTCCCTTCTAAAGGAAGTGCCAATGGGTTCAGAAACTTGTCTGAAAAAACAACGACGAATGATGTTCTTTGACTTTCAGGGCCAAAAAATCCTGCTTAAGGCTGAATTTGAGGGTACTCCGGGCCTCCTGGCGGAAGCGTGGAGTACTTTTTGGATTCGCGCACTCGCCGCGAGCAGTTTGAGTACTTATGGGTCCGACACGGACTCCGAATGACAAAATTATGACCGTTTTAGTAAACATCTGTCCATTCTATGGCAGTCCTTGAAAGTACTTCATTTTCTCGTGCGCTTTTTGCCTGATTGCCCCAAAATTTCTTGTCCTCTATAGAGGAGATATCGTTTGCACATATATATTGGCCGATGCCAGGAATGTCCTTTTGTTCTTGGCTTTCACGCGCGTGAGTTACAGCATGCCATCCGGCGAATACAAGGAGAATGAGGCATATAGCCGCTAGATTTTCTTCAATTTACGGCCAAATGAGATTACCTGGATCATAGAGCATCTGTAGAAAGGTACTTTTGTCCATACTAGGGGGGCTAATGTCTAAAAGCAACATAGTCTCTCGAATTTCTCTCAAAAGGAAGTGGCAATGGGTTCAGAAACTTGTCTGAAAAACAACGACGAATGATGTTCTATGACTTTCAGGGCCAAAAAGTTCTGCTTAAGGCTGAATTTGAGGGTACTCCGGGCCTCCTGGCTCAAGCGTGGAGTATTTTTCGGATTCGCGCGCTCTCCGCGAGCAGTTTTAGTACTTATGGGTCTGACACGTACTCCGAAGGACAAAAATTATGACCGTTTTAGTGAACATCTGTCCATTCTATGGCAGTCCTTGAAAGTACTTCATTTTCTCGTGCGCTTTTTGCCTGATTGCCCCAAAATTTCTTGTCCTCTATAGAGGAGATATCGTTTCCACATATATATTGACCGATGCCAGGAATGCCCTTTTGTTCTTGGCTTTCACACGATTGAGCTACAGCATGCCATCCGGCGAAAACAAGGAGAATAAGGCATATAGCCGCTGGATTTTCTTCAATTTACGGCCAAATGAGATTGCCCGGATCATAGAGCATCTGCAGAAAGGTAGGTTGTCCCTACCAGGGGGGCTAGTGTCTATAAGCAACATAATCTCTCGAATTCCCCTCAAAAGGAAAGTGCCAATGGGTTCAGAAACTTGTCTGAAAAACAGCGACGAATGATGTTCTATGACTTTCAGGTCCAAAAAGTCCTGCTTAAGGCTGAATTTGAGGGTACTCCGGGCCTCCTGGCTCAAGTGTGGAGTATTTTTTGGATTTGCGCGCTCGCCGCGAGCAGTTTGAGTACTTATGGGTCCGACACGGACTCCGAATGACAAAATTATGACCGTTTTAGTGAACATCTGTCCATTCTTTGGCAGTCCTTTAAAGTACTTCATTTTCTCGTGCGCTTTTTGCCTGTTTGCCCCAAAATTTCTTGTCCTCTATAGAGGAGATATCGTTTGCACATATATATTGACCGATGGTAGGAATGCCCTTTTGATCTTGGCTTTCACGCGCTTGAGCTACAGCATGCCATCAGGCGAAAACGAGGAGAATAAGGCATATAGCCGCTGGATTTTCTTCAATTTATGGCCAAATGTGATTGCCTGGATCATAGAGCATCTACAGAAAGGTACGTTTGTCCCTACCAGGGGGGCTAGTGTCTATAAGCAACATAATCTCTCAAATTCCCTTCAAAAGGAAGTGCCAATGGGTTCAGAAACTTGTCTGAAAAATAGCGACGAATTATGATGCGGAGCATCCCACGTTCATCCCCATGTACACTCCGACTACTCTCCAAGCCCCAAGGATACATAAGATGAGACCTCGACTATGCGCCATTGGACACAAGGTGAATTCACTCCTGTTTGAACCGTCACTTTCTACATATGAGACACGGCTACTACCTCATGCATGGACCTTGCATACACTCAAGTACAACCAAGATGACCATGGAGAATCCAAGGACCAAGGCCAAGCATGGAAGAGGAGAAGGAAGAAGAAGAATGGAGCAAGGCGAGTTGCCGGATCATCCGGACACCCAGCGGATCATCCGGGCCCACCGGATCATCCGGACCCTCCCGGATCATCCGGGCATCGGCGCCAAGACTCTGAAGCCCCTCGACGAAGCCGGATCATCCGGACGGTCGCCGGATCATCGGACCCCGACACCGGATCATCCGGCCGCCATCCGGATCATCCGGACCCGCTTTGTGTGTGCGACTTGGGCGAGGCCGTGTACCTCTTCCCTCACTTACCCCTTCGTGGCTTAGCAAAATAAATAGACCTCCTCCTCCCCACTTTGAGGGTTAGCATTGGATTAGCTCATATTTGTGTGAGAGCCTTTGCTCATCCACTCGGTTACTTCTCCTCGGAGATCGGGACCTCCGTCTAGGAGAAGATCCTCAATGATTCAAGACCCCTATCTAGGGAAGATCCCCTCGTGGATTCAAGGCCCCTATCTAGGGAAGAACATCAAGGCCTCCTCTTGGAGATGAACGGTTCGTTTGTATCCTTACCCTAGTTGACTATGTATCTTGTGGATCTCATGTGTGTATGTTGATCTAGCACTTGTGTGATCGATTCCTTGTTGCTTGAGTGATTTCCTCTCGTTTTCCCCGTGTTTCCCCTCGTGCTTCCGCGTGTTCTTCGTGTTTCCCCCGTAGGATCCCCTCCAAACGTGAAAGATCGACGAATTAGGGTTCCACCCTACATCAAATTATGTTCTTTGACTTTCAGGGCCAAAAAGTCCTGCTTAAGGCTAAATTTGAGGGTACTCCGGGCCTCCTGACAGAAGCATGGAGTATTTTTTGGATTCGCGTGCTTGCCGCGAGCAGTTTGAGTACTTATGGGTCCGACACAGACTCCGAATGACAAAATTATGACCATTTTAGTTAACATCTTTCCATTCTATGGCAGTCCTTGAAAGTACTTCATTTTCTCGTGCGCTTTCTGCCTGATTGCCCCAAAATTTCTTGTCCTCTTTGGAGGAGATATCGTTTCCACATATATATTGACCGATGCCAGGAATGCCCTTTTGTTCTTGGCTTTGGCGCTGTGATTACTGACATGCCATCCGCGAAAACAAGGAGAATAAGGCATATAGTCGCTGGATTTTCTTCAATTTCTGGCCAAATGAGATTGCCGGATCATAGAGCATCTGCAGAAAGGTACGTTTGTCCCTACCAGGGGGCTAATGTCTATAAGCAACATAATCTCTCGAATTCCCTTCAAAAGGAAATGCCAATGGGTTTAGAAACTTGTCTGAAAAACAACGACGATTGATGTTCTTTGACTTTCAGGGCCAAAAAGTCCTGCTTAAGGCTGAATTTGAGGGTACTCCGGGCCTCCTGGCGGAAGCGTGGAGTATTTTTTTGATTCGCGTGCTCGCCGCGAGCAGTTTGAGTACTTATGGGTCCGACACGGACTACGAATGACAAAATTATGGCCGCTTTAGTTAACATCTGTCCATTCTATGGCAGTCCTAGAAAGTACTTCATTTTCTCGTGCGCTTTTTGTCTGATTGCCCCAAAATTTCTCGTCCTCTATAGAGGAGATATCGTTTCCACATATATATTGACCGATGCCAGAAATGCCCTTTTGTTCTTGGCTTTCACGCGCATGAGTTACAGCATGCCATCCAGCGAAAACAAGGAGAATAAGGCATATAGCCGCTGGATTTTCTTCAATTTACAGCCAAATGAGATTGCCCGAATCATAGAGCATCTGCAGAAAGTTACGTTTGTCCCTACCAGGGGGGCTAATGTCTATAAGCAACATAATCTCTCGAATTTCCCTCAAAAGGAAGTGTGAATGGGTTCAGAAACTTGTCTGAAAAACAGCGACGAATGATGTTCTTTGACTTTCAGGGCCAAAAAGTCCTGCTTAAGGCTGAATTTCAGGGTACTCCGGGCCTCCAGGCTCAAGCGGGGAGTATTTTTTGGATTCACGCGCTCGCCGCGAGCAGTTTGAGTACTTATGGGTCCGACACGGACTCCGAATGTCAAAATTATGACCGTTTTAGGGAACATCTGTCCTTTCTATGGCAATCCTTGAAAGTACTTCATTTTCTCGTGCGCTTTTTGCCTGATTGCCCCAAAATTTCTTGTCCTCTATAGAGGAGATATTTTTTCCACATATATATTGACCGATGCTAGGAATGCCCTTTTGTTCTTGGATTTCATGCGCTTGAGCAACAGCATGCCATCCGGCGAAAACAAGGAGAATGAGGCATATAGCCGCTGGATTTTCTTCAATTTACGGCCAAATGAGATTGCCCGGATCATAGAGCATCTGCAGAAAGGTACGTTTGTCCCTACGAGGGGGGCTAATGTCTATAAGCAACATAATCTCTCGAATTCCGTTCAAAAGGAAGTGCCAATGGGTTCAGAATCTTGTCTGAAAAACAGCGGCGAATGATGTTCTTTGACTTTCAGGGCCAAAAAGTCCTGCTTAAGGCTGAATTTGAGGGTACTCCGGGCCTCCAGGCGGAAGCGTGGACTATTTTTTGGATTCGCGCGCTCGCCGCGAGCAGTTTGAGTACTGATTGGTCCGACACGGACTTCGAATGACAAAATTATGACCGTTTTAGTGAACATCTGTCCTTTCTATGGCAGTCCTTGAAAGTACTTCATTTTCTCGTGCGTTTTTACCTGATTGCCCCAAAATTTCTTGTCCTCTATAGAGGAGATATCGTTTCCACATATATATTGACCGATGCCAGGAATGCCCTTTTGTTCTTGGCTTTCACGTGCTTGAGCTACAGCATGCCATCCAGCGAAAACAAGGAGAATGAGGCAAATAGCCGCTGGATTTTCTTCAATTTACCGCCAAATGAGATTGCCCGGATCATAGAGCATCTACAGAAAGGTACGTTTGTCCCTACCAGGGGGGCTAATGTGTAGAAGCAACATAATCTCTCGAAATTTCCCTCAAAAGGAAGTGCCAATGGGTTCAGAAACTTGTCTAAAAAACAGCGACGAATGATGTTCTTTGACTTTCAGGGCCAAAAATTCCTGCTTAAGGCTGAATTTGAGGGTACTCCGGGCCTCAAGGCTCAAGCGAGGAGTATTTTTTGGATTCGCGCACTCGCCTCGAGCAGTTTGAGTACTTATGGGTCCGACACGGACTCCGAATGACAAAATTATGACCGTTTTAGTGAACATCTATCCTTTCTATGGCAGTCCTTGAAAGTACTTCATTTTCTCGTGCGCTTTTTGCCTGATTGCCCCAAAATTTCTTGTCCTCTATAGAGGAGATATCGTTTCCACATATATATTGACTGATGCCAGGAATGCCCTTTTGTTCTTGGCTTTCGCGCGCTTGAGCTACTGACATGCCATCCGTGAAAACATGGAGAATGAGGCATATAGCGCTGGATTTTCCTCAATTTCTGACCAAATGAGATTGCCGAATCATAGAGCATCTGCGAGAAGATACGTTTGTCCCTACCGGGGCTAATGTCTATAAGCAACATAATCTCTCAAATTCCTTCAAAAGGAAGTGCCAATGGGTTGAAACTTGTCTGAAAAACAGCGACGAATGATGTTCTTTGACTTTCAGGGGCAAAAAGTCCTGCTTAAGGCTGAATTTGAGGGTACTCCGGGCCTCCTGGCGGAGGCGTGGAGTATTCTTTGGATTCGCGCGCTCGCCACGAGCAGTTTGAGTACTTATGGGTCTGACACGGACTCCGAGTGACAAAATTATGACCGTTTTAGTGAACATCTGTCCATTCTATGGCAATCCTTGAAAGTACTTCATTTTCTCGTGCGCTTTTTGCCTGATTGCTCCAAAATTTCTTGTCCTCTATAGAGGAGATATCGTTTCCACATATATATTGACGGATGCGGGAATGCCCTTTTGTTCTTGGCTTTCACGCGCATGAGTTCTGACATGCCATCCGCGAAAACAAGGAGAATAAGGCATATAGTCGCTGGATTTTCTTCAATTTGGCGGATGAGATTGCCGGATCATAGAGCATCTGCGAGAAGGTACGTTTGTCCCTACCGGGGCTAATGTCTATAAGCAACATAATCTCTCGAATTCCTTCAAAAGGAAGTGCCAATGGGTTGAAACTTGTCGAAAAACAGCGACGAATGATGTTCTTTGACTTTCGGGGCAAAAGTCCTGCTTAAGGCTGAATTTGAGGTACTCGGGCCTCTGGCTAAAGCGTGGAGTATTTTTTGGATTGGCGCTCGCCATGAAAGCAGTTTGACTACTTATGGGTCCGACACGGACTCCGAGTGACAAAATTATGACCGTTTTAGTGAACATCTGTCCATTCTATGGCAATCCTTGAAAGTACTTCATTTTCTCGTGCGCTTTTTGCCTGATTGCTCCAAAATTTCTTGTCCTCTATAGAGGGGATATCGTTTTCACATATATATTGACCGATGCCAGGAATGCCCTTTTGTTCTTGGCATTCACGCGCATGAGTTACAGCATGCCATCCGGCGAAAACAAGGAGAATGAGGCATATAGCCGCTGGATTTTCTTCAATTTACGGCCAAATGAGATTGCCCGGATCATAGAGCATCTGCAGAAAGGTACGTTTGTCCCTACCGGGGGGCTAATGTCTATAAGCAACATAATCTCTTGAATTTCCCTCGAAAGGAAGTGCGAATGGGTTCAGAAACTTGTCTGAAAAACAGCGACAAATGATGTTCTTTGACTTTCAGGGCCAAAAAGTCCTGCGTAAGGCTGAATTTGAGGGTCCTCCGGGCCTCCAGGCTCAAGCGGGGAGTATTTTTTGGATTCGCGCGCTTGCCGCGAGCAGTTTGAGTACTTATGGGTCCGACACGGTGATAGAGGCAGAGGTGTCCCGTCTTTCGATGAGATGGTGGATTTCGCTTTGGTGGAAGTCGACTTTGACGATCCGACTACGAACGTGCGAGGACGTCACGCCTTAGCAATCGCTGAACCAACTCCGAGAGGTTATTGACCACGCCGGAGCACGATCAACTTGACCACGAGGGTCTATTTCCTGCGAGCAAACGAAGAACAAGCAAGAAACTGAGATTGCAATCTGGATATTGCGAATATAAGATGAAAGCTTTATTGATCAAGGTGGGGTTCTGTGGCGCCTTTGTGCAGTCGTTGAACACAAGCGAAACGCGAAGTTGCAGCTATGGCGAACTTTTGATCTAAACAAAACCCAAGTCTAAGCGGTGCCCTAAGGGTTGTATATATGGAGGAAGAGGGGTGAATTTCGTGGCCCTTGGTGGAGGGGTCGAAACTAACCCTATCTCTTGTTTCCCACACATACGGACTCTAAAAATAGCCTATACTAATGTATTTCGAAATTACATGGGCCTGGCCCAATAATAAGGTGACGCAGCACCTAGAATAGCCTCTGGACGAAATTTATGGAGTGGCATCTTGTATATTTCGTCCAAGGCTTCATGCACTCATTATGGTGGCTTCAAAGTCCTGAAATCATCACTTGTAACTCCATTCTTGTCCCCTTAGCATGCCATCATCTCCATGCTGGTTCTTGCTCCAATGTTCATCCTTCTCCAAGCTAGGCCCTACATTTGTAAGCAAAACAAATGTATCCAATTTAAGCAGCGTCATATTCTCATGAACATTAGAATCATTACCAAGAAGCGAAAGTACGGTAATTTAGTTGGCATCTTGTGAGCTCTAATAATTGGTCCGGTATGTATAGCAGCAGGGGCTGTGGGTGTAACAATGGTATTGATGTCCTCATCATCCTCCCTTCTTGAAATGAAGTCGTCCTCGACGGAAGTTCATCTTCCTCACCAAATATGGCTTCAAATCTGCAATGTTAAAAGTGGGACTAACCCCAAAATCTGCAGGCAGCTCAAGTTTATATGCATTATCATTTACTTTCTCCAACACCATAAAGGGACCAGCAGCACGTGGCATTAGCTTTGATTTGCGCAAATCAGAAATCTATCCTTACATAAATGTAACCAAACAAGATCTCCGGTGCAAACACAACATGTTTTCTACCCTTATCTCCAAAGCAAGTTTATATTTAGCATTCATCGCTCAATGTTTTCCTTAGTTAACTCATGCATTTTAAAATCAATTCAGCACGTTCTTTAGCATCAAAATTAACCTTCTCCGAAGATGGAAGAGGCAACAAATCAATAGGTGCGAGGTAGGAAACCATACACAACTTCAAAAGGGCACATCTTAGTAGTAGAATGCAATGAGCGATTATAAGCAAATTCAATATGAGGCAAGCATTCCTCCCACATTTTCTTATTTTTCTTTAGAACAGCCCTAAGCATAGTAGACAATGTTCTATTGACTACTTCAGTTTATCCATCGGTTTGGGGTGACAAGTAGTACTAAAAAGCAGTTTAGTCCCCAACTTAGCCCATAAACATCTCCAAAAGTGGCTAAGAAATTTAGTATCACGATCTGAAACAATAGTATTTGGCACACCATGCAAGCGAATAATTTCACGAAAGAACAAATCAGCAATATTGACAAACATCATCGCTTTTATGACATGGTATAAAGTGTGCCATTTTAGAGAATCTATCCACGACAACAAATATGCTATCCTCCCTTCTTTGTTCTAGGTAAACCTAAAACAAAGTCCATAGATATATCCTCCCAAGGAACACTAGAGTGCAGCAAAGGCATATATAAACCATGAGGATTGAGTCGTGACTTAGCTTTTTGACATGTAGTGCAGTGAGCAATAAAGCGCTCAACATCCGTCTCATCTTTGGCCAAAAGAAATGTGTAGCAAGTACGTCCTCCGTCTTCTTCACGCCAAAGTGTCCCATTAGTCCTCCTCCATGCGCCTCCCGCAACAACAAAAGACGAACGGAGCTAGCTGGAATGCATAGCTTGTTAGCACGGAACACCAAATATTTTGAAGTCAAGTTGTGAAAGCATAGTATAGCGACGAGACAATGCATCAGCAATAACATTTTCTTTACCCTTCTTGTGTTTAATGACATAAGGGAAAGTCTCAATGAATTCAACCCATTTAGCATGTCTACGATTCAGTTTAGCTTGACTTTTAATATGTTTCAAAGATTCATGATCAGAATGTATAACAAATTCTTTGGGCCATAAATAATGTTGCCATGTTTCTAAAGTCCGAACAAGAGCATATAATTCTTTATCATAAGTAGAGTAATTCAGACTAGGCCCACTCAATTTTTCGAGAAAAGTATGCAATAGGTTTGCCATCTTGTAATAACACACCTCCTAATCCAATTCCACTAGCATCACATTCAAGCTCAAAAGTCTTATTAAAATCAGGAAGTTGGAGTAAAGGGCATGTGTCAACTTATCTTTCAATACCGTGAAGGCTTCTTCATGCGGTACCCCAAACAAAAGGCACATCCTTCTTTGTAAGCTCATTGAGAGGTGCAGCAATGGTGCTGAAATCTCTCACGAAACGCCTATAGAAACCAGCGAGGCCAAGGAAAGTCCTCACTTGTGTGACCATTTTGGGTTGCGGCTAACTCTCAATAGCTTCAATCTTGGCTTTATCAACTTCAATTCCCTGTGGAGTAACAACATAGCCGAGAAAAGGTATTCGGTCGATGCAAAAGGTGCACTTCCCAAGGTAACCAAACAAACGTGCACCACATAGAGCAATACAAACACCACGTAAATATTCCAAATGTTCTTCCAAAGATTTGCTATAAATCAGTATATCATCAAAATAGACTACCACAAACCGTCCAATGAAAGCACGTAAAACTTCGTTCATTAATCTCATGAAAGTACTAGGTGCATTAGTTAACCCAAAAGGCATGACTAACCACTCATATAATCCAAACTTAGTTTTAAATGCTGTTTTCCATTCATCTCCCAATTTCATACGAATTTGATGGTATCCACTCATAAATCAACTTTGGAGAATATTGTAGAGCCACTCAATTCATCAAGCATATCATCCAGCCTAGGAATAGGGTGACGATAACGAATAGTAATATTATTAATGCCTCTACAATCAACACACATACGTGATGTACCATCCTTTTTCGGCACTAGAATAATAGGAACAGCACAAGGACTAAGGGATTCACGTATATAACCTTTGTCGAGCAGCTCCTGTACTTGACGCATAATCTCCTTCGTCTCCTCTGGATTGGTACGGTATGGTGCACGGTTGGGTAATGATGCACCGGGAATTAAGTCAATTTGATGCTCAATCCCTCGAATAGGTGGTAATCCCGGTGGCACGTCTTGTGGGAAGGCGTCGTGAACTCTGCAAAATGTTAGTGACAGCGAGGAGGCAAAGAGGAAAACACGTCCTCAATGAAAATAATGCCTCTTTGCACACAAAAGCATAGCAAACAGATTTGCTAAAATCTAGCTCATCAATATCAGATTTAGTGGCAAGTAAACATGCACTTTTCAATTTAATTTGAAGCAACAGTAGATGGTTTATTATTAGGCTTCATGTGTTGCTCAAATTCTTTTGCCACAATCTGATTTTCACTCTTATTTTCTCTGTTTTGCTTTATTAGCTCTATTAATATCATCTTTCAAAATGGACTCAGGAGTCATAGGAAGCAAAGTAATATTTTATCCTTATGAACAAGAGTATCTTGATTGTTTCTACCATGGTGTCTGAATTTTTATCAAATTGCCATGGTCTACCAAGTAACAAGGAACATGCTTGCATAGGTACCACATCACAATCAACATAATCAGCATATGTAGAGATACTAAAATGCACACGAGCAAGACGTGTTACCTTAACCTTGCGCTGTTGTTGAACCATTGGATGTAGTAAGGATGTGGATGTGGTCTTGTGGTGAGAGATAGCTTCTCCACCATCTCCATGCTAGCCAAGTTGTTGCAGCTCCCTCCATCTATGATGGCCTTGAATAGAACGTTCCTTCGCAACTCCTTTGTATGAAACAAATTATGCCTCTGATTTTGCTCACTTGTGTAACCTGCACACTCAAAACACGTTGAGCAACTAAACATTCATACTGTCGGCATCTTGAGCAGCCATGTATTGTGTCTCATGATCAGAATCATCTCCACCGTGTTCCTCATGTGTAATAAGAGCCAAAGTCTCCTCATCATAGTCACTAGCGGACTCATACCCACCATCCTCGGTAGCAATCATCACACGCTGAGATTTGCATTCTCTCATAAAATGTCTTCTTCCCTTACAACGACGACAAATAATATCACTTGTGTGCCTGTTGGCGCCATAGAAGAAGAAGAGCTCGTGCAGAGCCCGGCGGTGTGCTCTTGGCAGATAGTGGTGGTTGTGCACGCTTTCTTGTATCACGGTTGGAGGTGGCTTTGAAGGAGGTGATGGTGCGGTGGAAGTAGATGATGCACGTGGTGTCCATGATGAAGGTCGACCTGCGAGAAAAGTTAGTGCGGCGCCAATGCTGTCGATCCTGCACTTCACGTTCAGCTTTACAAGCAAGATGGAATAAGCAGTGATATTATTATAATCCTTATAGTCTAGAATGGTGCGAATCTCTATTTAATCCACCCGAAAAGCGTGCAAGCATAGCTTCATTCTCCTCAACAATACCACATCTAATCAAGCCGGTTTGTAATTCGATAATATTCTTCTCTGAGTTTTTCCTTGTCTTAAGCGCTGCAATTTTGAAGTAATTCACGTTGATAATATGGTGGAACCAACGATACGCATAGCAGTTTTCAAAGCAGCCCAAGTAGCTGGAGCAGGATATAATCGACAATGTTGGACCACCAAACACATGCAAAGCTAGTGAAAGCACAAACAAGCAGCGGAACACGTCTCTCCTCGGGATATTGTAAACATGTAAATCGTTGTTCAGTTTCTAACTCCCAAGTAAGATATACATCAGAACATATCTACCCTCAAATGGTGGAATATTCAATTTCAGTTTAGGGAGATGGTCATGATCTCGTACTGAGGGGAGCCCTAATATTGCCATTATTTGCATGTGGGCGACACGGTGGTTGTGGTCTTTGGTGGTTGCACGTAGTTCGATGTTGATCAACCTCATCCTCATAATCGCCCACATACTCATCATCCTCCTCGGTACCACCAGCAGCGATGGTGAGAGCCAAAGAAGCACCAACAGCAGATGGCAGCGGCACAGAATTTTGTCTGGCTCAATAGGAACACGCTGAGCTCGTCCATCTTGATTCGGAAGGGGCGTGGTTGTTGTCGTTCGCAGAGGTGCGATAGGTGCAGCCGGCGGTGGTTGTGGAAAACAGCGAGCAATTCATCAAACTTGCTATCAAGCTTTGTTTCAAGCGTCTTCTCAATGCCATCTATCTTCTCCATGGCCTCGTCAAATCTGTTTACCACATCTTGCACTGTCCACTCATCATTTGCTGAAATTTATCATGTAGCTGTTTGTTCGTCATGTTCTCCCGGTCGGTCTAAATCGCTTGTGATCCTGCCATGGTTAGCGACAATAGAAACACACAAGAATATGATCCTACGGACTACTAACAAGAGGTGGTGGTGGGTGTCACAAATCCGTCAAGCAAATCTCAAATTCTTACCAGTTCTTACCCAAAGAAGAAGCGGTGATCGGCAACCGTTGTAATCAAAACTCTCAAAAGCTTGGATAGAGCGATTGCGGGGAGAGTCAAACGCATGGCGTAGATGTATGTGGAGCTGGGAAGGCTTATAATATGGTAGCAAAAGAATTGACAATAATCAATTCAGAGATGCAAAGTTGAATAAGCGCTCAACGAGCAGATCTTGTCTTTGGTCCTAGGCTAGACTGTGCTAGAGACGCGAGCCTAGAACACTAACAAAATCACGGCGCTGCACGTAAACAAAGGAAAAGCACACTCTGAATTTTTTTTTCTTTCGCTCTTTTTTTTTGCGCTGCTTTTTTTTTTGCGCTGCTTTTTTTTTTGTGAAAAATCAATATAATGGCGAGTGTCTCAAAACTCTTCCCGGTCAAACCGCGGGATGGGCACGAAATTTTTCGACCAAAATTTTTTTTTTCGATTGCTGGACCCAAAAAGCTGAAGCGGGTCAAAAAACTTTCTACTCTTGATTGTCTCAATACGCTTATAAACACCTAAAAATAGGATAGCCAGAAATTTTTTTGTCCCGTGCGTTTTTGGAATTTTTTTTTTGGTAACCAACCTCTTCTACGGACGGCAAAAGATTGCTGTAATCCGAAACCTACTCAGACAAGGAAACATGAATCGGAAATTAGATGGATCCCGAAAACAAATCTAAGATGCAATGAACTCGGATTGGTGGTGGATATATAGTGGTGGTATATGGCAACGGTGGTGGTATATGGCAGCGGTGGTGGTATATGGATACGGATTGAGCGGTGGCGGATAAGCGGTGGTGGTAGATGGCGAGGCGATGATGATGGTGCGGCGGCGGCGTGACAACTTATGACCGAACTCGAAACTCTAAAGACTAGACTCTAAGACCAGCAACTAGACACGGCGATGCAACCGCAAATTCAACAACGCAAATCTGAGAAAAGATTATGCAAAGGCTCGATTGGTTGGATATGATGACCTAACCCTAATTTTTTTGGCTTTTTCGTGGACTGTAGGTATGAAGAATAGACTCGATCTAAACTACGAAAAACTGTAAAATCTCACCGAGCAACACGGAAATCTGATACCACTTGATAGAGGCAGAGGTGTCCCGTCTTTTGATGAGATGGTGGATTTCGCTTTGGTGGAAGTCGACTTTGGCGATCCGACTCTGACGTGCGAGGATGTCGCGCCTTAGCAATCACTAAACCAACTCCGAGAGGTTATTGACCACGCCGAACACGATCAACTCCGACCACGAGGTCTATTTCCGCAAGCAAGCGAAGAACAAGCAAGAAACTGAGATTGCAATCTGGATATTGCGAATATAAGATGAAAGCTTTATTGATCAAGGTGGGGTTACTGTGGCGCCTTTATGCAGTCGTTGAACACAAGCGAAATGCTGCGAAGTTGCAGCTATGGCGAACTTTTGATCTAAACAAAACCCAAGTCTAAGCGGTGCCCTAAGGGTTGTATATATGGAGGAAGAGGGGTGAATTTCGTGGCCCTTGGTGGAGGGTCGAAACTAACCCTATCTCTTGTTTCCCCACATACGGACTCTAAAATAGCCTATACTAATGTATTTCGAAATTACATGGGCCTGGCCCAATAATAAGGTGTGCAGCACCTAGAATAGCCTCTGGGACGAAATTTATGGAGTGGCATCTTGTATATTTCGTCCAAGGCTTCATGCACTCATTATGGTGGCTTCAAAGTCCTGAAATCATCACTTGTAACTCCATTCTTGTCCCCTTAGCATGCCATCATCTCCATGCTGGTTCTTGCTCCAATGTTCATCCTTCTCCAAGCTAGGCCCTACATTTGTAAGCAAAACAAATGTATCCAATTTAGGCAGCGTCATATTCTCATGAACATTAGAATCATTACCAAGAAACGAAAGTACCTGGTGATTTAGTTGGCGTGCGCGAGCTCTAGTAATTGGTCCAGTATGTATAGCAGCAGGGGCTGTGGGTGTAACAATGGTATTGATGTCCTCATCACACGGACTCCGAATGTCAAAATTATGACCGTTTTAGTGAACATATGTCCTTTCTATGGTAATCCTTGAAAGTACTTCATTTTCTCGTGCGCTTTTTGCCTGATTGCCCCAAAATTTCTTGTCCTCTATAGAGGAGATATTTTTTCTACATATATATTGACCGATGCTAGGAATGCCCTTTTGTTCTTGGCTTTCACGCGCTTGAGCTACAGCATGCCATCCGGCGAAAACAAGGAGAATGAGGCATATAGCCGCTGGATTTTCTTCAATTTACGGCCAAATGAGATTGCCTGGATCATAGAGCATCTGCAGAAAGGTACGTTTGTCCCTACCAGGGGGGCTAATGTCTATAAGCAACATAATCTCTCGAATTTCCCTCAAAAGGAAGTGCCAATGGGTTCAGAAACTTGTCTGAAAAACAGCGACGAATGATGTTCTTTGACTTTTAGGGCCAAAAAGTCCTGCTTAAGGCTGAATTTGAGGGCACTCCGGGACTCCTGGCTCAAGCGGGGAGTATTTTTTGGATTCACGTGCTTGCCACGAGCAGTTTGAGTACTTATGGGTCCGACACTGACTCCGAATGACAAAATTATGACCATTTTAGTGAACATCTGTCCATTCTATGGCAGTCCTTGAAAGTACTTCATTTTCTCGTGTGCTTTTTGCCTGATTGCCCCAAAAAGTTTTGTCCTCTATCGAGGAATATCGTTTCCACATATATATTGACCGATGCCAGGAATGCCCTTTTGATGTAGGGTGGAACCCTAATTCGTCGATCTTTCACGTTTGGAGCGGGATCCCTCGAAGAACACGATGAACACGGGGAAGAATGGGGAGAAATCACAAGGGGAAACACTCAAGAACAAGTCCAATCACACATCCACTAGACAATCAAACACACAAGATCACAAGGTACATGGACAACAAAGGGAAAGATACAAGGTAAGGTTCATCTCCAAGAGGAGGTCTTGATGATATCCTAGATGGATCTTCCCTAAAGAGGGGTCTTGCATCTGCAGGGGGATCTTCTCCTAGATGGAGGTCTTGGCCTCCAATGGAGTAGTGGTCTCTCTCTCTCAAGAGTAGAGATAGGTAGGAGCAAACCTCACTTAAGAATGAGCTATCACTTTGCTAACCCTAGAAAGGAGGTGGAGGAGGTCTATTTATAGCCCAAGGGGCGAAGGGGTAAGTGAGGGGTGAAGGGGTACACGGGCTTCGGCCCAAGTCGCGCACGCAGGCGGGGTCCGAATGATCCGGAAGGTGGCCCGGATGATCCGGGAGTCGGGGGTCCGGTCGGGCGACCGTCCGGATGATCCGGCTTCGTCGGGCTGCTTCTGTTGCCTTCGGATGAATTGTCCGGATGATCCGGGGGAGGACCCGGATGATCCGGCCGAGCCCGGATGATCCGGACGGGGGTCCGGACGTCCGGCCTGGCTCCTGCAGCCGCTCCGTCTTCTTCTCCTTTCTTCCGTCTTCTCTTCCATACTTCCCTCGCGGATGGTGTAGTCGTTCCTTGGCGCTTGCACTCCTCCTTGACATCCGTGAAGGTCCGACAATACCCATGCATGCACACGTAAGGAGTGCCAAGTAGTATACCATCCTCGAGAGTGTCAAGTGAGCACGTGTAAAGGAGATGATTCACCTTTGTGTATGTAAAGTAGATGTCGCACGTGTCACTTGCCAAATGGGCTCTTGACGTGGTGATGTCCGTAGGATGCTCGCATCATCCCTCCCCTTGGGAAAGATCCGACCTCGGATCGAAATCCAAATCACCATGGGAAAGAGATGATGTAAATCGTGTAGAAGTGGACGATCACCAAGCATTAAATCATCTTGTAGTTCCAAATGGGCACTCTCCAATGTCGCACCGTCTTGTAATTCCTTCAAAAGTAGCAAAGATAACAAGCACTTGGAAAAACAAATGTGGTTGTCGTAAGAGAAAAACCAAGCATTCAAGAGGTGATTCACCCAACAAGTGTTGTCATCAAGCATAGCATATGGTTTGACAAAGAAGTGTGGCATGGCATTTGAGCATATAAATTGAGCACAAGGAAAGATATCATGGGGACAAGCATGTAAATGTGAGGTAGAGATGCAAATATGTGTGACAAGAGCATAAGCATCCACCTCAAGTTCATAACAAACATGGGCAAAGCGCTCAATGAAAGGTCTATGGTAGGCATAGGAATCATTCACAACACCAAATAAGATAAGATGTCCAAACACATGGGTCAAATGTAAGACAATCGAAACATAATGTGCATAGGGTGTAGTGAATATAGGGTGGCCCTCAAAACAATAGAAAGAGCAATTGTTCATCATGTGTGACGCAATCAAGTCAAGCATGTGACAAGCAAAGGGACATGACATATGCGAAGAAATGATATTGGTGCAACCAACCATATGATAGTAGCAAGTAGTCCAAGAATTGGATGCAACACACAAGGCATATATATCATGATGCATGGGAATGTGATAATGGCAAGTCAAAGCAAGATCTATCATGTGAGAGGCATGAGCATATATGTCATCAACCCAAGAAAGCAAGTAGTGGAACATGGGTGATGCAACATAGGAAGCAATCAAAGCAATCAAGTCAAGCAAGCTAGTAGTGCGAAGATGCAACATACTAGAGGAAACCATGGCAATCATGTCATTGGTGCAAACAGTGGGCATGAACAATTCACATGTCATAGCACAAGCATGAAAGCAAGATATGAGGACATTAGCATGGGGCACATGATAAACATGGCAATAGCAACAAGGATCTCTACCAAGCATGCAAATACACATAGAAGTAGCATAATGATGAAACATGGGTAGATGCAAGCAAGGGTCACAATTGCATGGCAAAGGCATAGAAGCAAGCATAGCATGCAAAGTGAACACGGTAAAATGAGCATAATGTGAGAAGTGGTAAATGGCCCATAGCCGTGTGAGAGCCAAGTAGAGGAGTTGCGCGTAGTCCTTGCGCGAAGGGAACGGTGGTAAGGATAGTCCACGTGATCCCGAATCGTCATTGCTCTCAAGAGCTCATTTTGTCAACTCGTGGGATTGCGAAGTTGCCAAGTATGCATGGGTACCTACACAAAAGAGACACAAACGAAAGAAATTGTGTGTGTGGTAAATGTACACATCATCCATCATGATGTGTATGTGCACGTGTGAGTTAGCACAAGATAGGCATCGCTCAAAGAAATTTGATGCATGGTATAGGAACATGTCATCCATCATGAAAGAATAGTTATTATGTATGACACGATGGGGACACAAATTGAGCAAACAAGTATATGGCACATCAAAAGCATGTTTATTCATGGGGAGCATATGGTGCACACAAGTATTGGGGTCATGCAATGAATGGGATGAATCAAATTCTCCTAACATGTATGAGGAAACTATGGGGGTCCCTCATGAGCAATATCGGAAACATCATATGGAGAAAATGGACAACATCCAAAACAATGCATATCCGAAGCTAGGTGGTCATGGCATGGCATATGAGATAAATGATGCAAAGGGAGCATATCAATATCATCACAAGAGAAACAAATGCCAATAACCATGGGCTTGTCATCTATGCCATATGTGCAAATTGGGTTTATTTTAATGGCATATGCATAGTCACTATGAAGAGATTGTGATGAGGACATCAATACCATTATTACACCCACAGCCCCTACTGTTACATATACGGGACCAATTACTAGAGCTCGCGCACGCCAATTAAATTACCAGGTACTTTCGTTTCTTGGTAATGAATCTAATGTTCATGAGAATATGACGCTGCCTAAATTGGATACATTTGTTTTGCTTACAAATGAAGGGCCTAGCTTGGAGAAGGATGAACATTGGAGCAAGAACACGCATGGAGTTGATGGCATGCAAGGGGATCAGAACGGAGTTACAAGTGATGATTTCGGGACTTTGAAGCCACCATAAGGAGTGCATGAAGCCTTGGACGAAATATACAAGATGCCACTTCATAATATTCGTCCATAGGCTATTCTAGGTGCTTCGTCACCTTATTATTGGGCCAGCCCATGTAATTTCGAAATACTTAAGTATAGGCTATTTTTAGAGTCCGTATGTGTGGGGAAACAAGAGTTAGGGTTGGTTTGGGACCCCACCCTCAAGGGCCACGAAATTCCTCCTCTTCCCCATATATACAGCCCTTAGGGCGTCGTTTAGACTTTGGGTTTTGTTTAGATCAAAAGTTCGCCATAGCTGCAACCAGCGTGCCGTTTGTGTTCAACGACTGGACAAAGGCGTCACAGAACCCCACCTTGATCAATAAAGCTTTCATCTTATATTCGCAATATCCAGATTGCAATCTCAGTTTCTTGCTTGTTCTTCGTTTGCTCGCAGGAAGCAGACCCTCGTGGTCGAGTTGATTGTGCTCGGCGTGGTCAATAACCTCTCGGAGTTGGTTTAGCGATTGCTAACTACTGACGCGGCGAGGCGTCACGCCTTAACATCGCTAAACCAACTCCGAGAGGTTATTGATTACGCCCGAGTACGATCAACTTGACCACGCAGGGTCTATTTCCTGCGAGCAAACGAAGAACAAGCAAGAAACTGAGATTGCAATCTGGATATTGCGAATATAAGATGAAAGCTTTATTGATCAAGGTGGGGTTACTGACGCCTTTGTGCAGTAGTTGAACACAAAGCGAAATCTGTGAAGTTCAGCAGCTATGGCGAACTTTTGATCTAAACAAAACCCAAAGTCTAATGCGTGCCCTAAGGGTTGTATATATGGAGGAAGAGGGGTGAATTTCGTGGCCCTTGGTGGAGGGTCCGAAACTAACCCTATCTCTTGTTTCCCACACATCACGGACTCTAAAAATAGCCTATACTAATGTATTTCGAAATTACATGGGCCTGGCCCAATAATAAAATTGCCTGAGCACCTAGAATAGCCTCTGGACGAAATTTATGAAGTGGCATCTTGTATATTTCGTCCAAGGCTTCATGCACTCATTATGGTGGCTTCAAAGTCTGAAATCATCACTTGTAACTCCATTCTTGTCCCCTTGCGCATGCCATCATCTCCATGCTTGTTCTTGCTCAATGTTCATCCTTCTCCAAGCTAGGCCCTTCATTTGTAAGCAAAACAAATGTATCCAATTTAAGCAGCATCATATTCTCATGAACATTAGAATCATTACCAAGAAACGAAAGTACAGGTAATTTAGTTGGCGTCTTGAGCTCTAGTAATTGGTCCGTATATGTATAGCAGCGAGGGCTGTGGGTGTAACAATGGTATTGATGTCCTCATCATCCTCCCCTTCTTGAAATGAAGTGGAGTCCTCGACGGAAGTTCATCTTCCTCACCCAAATATGGCTTCAAATCTGCAATGTTAAAAGTGGGACTAACCCCAAAATCTGCGGGCAGCTCAAGTTTATATGCATTATCATTTACTTTCTCCAACACCTTAAAGGACCAGCAGCACGTGGCATTAGCTTTGATTTGCGCAAATCAGAAATCTATCCTACATAAATGTAACCAAACAAGATCTCGGTGCAAACACAACATGTTTTCTACCCTTATCTCCAGCAAGTTTATATTTAGCATTCATACGCTCAATGTTTTCCTTAGTTAACTCATGCATTTTTAAAATCAATTCAGCCACGTTCTTTAGCATCAAAATTAACCTTCTCCGAAGATGGAAGAGGCAACAAATCAATAGGTGCACGAGGTAGGAAACCATACACAACTTCAAAAGGGCACATCTTAGTAGTAGAATGCAATGAACGATTATAAGCAAATTCAATATGAGGCAAGCATTCCTACCACATTTTCTTATTTTTCTTTAGAACAGCCCTAAGCATAGTAGACAATGTTCTATTGACTACTTCAGTTTGTCCATCCGTTTGGGGGTGACAAGTAGTACTAAAAAGCAGTTTAGTCCCCAACTTAGCCCATAAACATCTCCAAAAGTGGCTAAGAAATTTAGTATCACGATCTGAAACAATAGTATTTGGCACACCATGCAAGCGAATAATTTCACGAAAGAACAAATCAGCAATATTGACAGCATCATCGCTTTTATGACATGGTATAAAGTGTGCCATTTTGAGAATCTATCACGACAACAAATATGCTATCCCTCCCCTTCTTTGTTCTAGGTAAACCTAAAACAAAGTCCATAGATATATCCTCCCAAGGAACACTAGGTACAAGCAAAGGCATATATAAACCATGAGGATTGAGTCGTGACTTAGCTTTTTGACATGTAGTGCAGCGAGCAATAAAACGCTCAACATCCGTCTCATCTTTGGCCAAAAGAAATGTGTAGCAAAGTCGTCCTCCGTCTTCTTCACGCCAAAGTGTCCCATTAGTCCTCCTCCATGCGCCTCCCGCAACAACAAAAGAGCCGAACGGATGCATAGCTGGAATGACAAACTTGTTAGCTTGTTCAGCATCATGCACATATTGAACACCAAATATTTTGAAGTCAAGTTGTGAAAGCATAGTATAGCTTACCGAGACAATGCATCGAGCAATAACATTTTCTTTACCCTTCTTGTGTTTAATGACATAAGGAAAGTCTCAATGAATTCAACCCATTTAGCATGTCTACGATTCAGTTTAGCTTGACTTTTAATATGTTTCAAAGATTCATGATCAGAATGTATAACAAATTCTTTGGGCCATAAATAATGTTGCCATGTTTCTAAAGTCGAACAAGAGCATATAATTCTTTATCATAAGTAGAATAATTCAGACTAGGCCCACTCAATTTTTCAGAAAAGTATGCAACAGGTTTGCCATCTTGTAATAACACACCTCTAATCCAATTCCACTAGCATCACATTCAAGCTCAAAAGTCTTATTAAAATCAGGAAGTTGGAGTAAAGGGCATGTGTCAACTTATCTTTCAATACCGTGAAGGCTTCTTCTGTCGGTACCCCAAACAAAAGGCACATCCTTCTTTGTAAGCTCATTGAGAGGTGCAGCAATAATGGTGCTGAAATCTCTCACGCTATATAGAAACCAGCGAGGCCAAGAAACTCCTCACTTGTGTGACCGTTTTGGGCTGCGGCCAACTCTCAATAGCTTCAATCTTGGCTTTATCAACTTCAATTCCTGTGGAGTAACAACATAGCCAAGAAAAGATACTCGGTCGATTGCAAAAGGTGCACTTCCCAAGGTTACCAAACAAGCGTGCATCACGTAGAGCATTAAAAACAACGCGTAAATGTTCCAAATGTTCTTCCAAGATTTGCTATAAATCAGTATATCATCAAAATAGACTACCACAAATCGTCCAATGAAAGCACGTAAAACTTCGTTCATTAATCTCATGAAAGTACTAGGTGCATTAGTTAACCCAAAAGGCATGACTAACCACTCATATAATCCAAACTTAGTTTTAAATGCTGTTTTCCATTCATCTCCCAATTTCATACGAATTTGATGGTATCCACTCATAAATCAACTTTGGAGAATATTGTAGAGCCACTCAATTCATCAAGCATATCATCTAGCCTAGGAATAGGGTGGCGATAAGCGAATAGTAATATTATTAATGCCTCTACAATCAACACACATCGTGATGTACCATCCTTTTTCGGCACTAGAATAATAGGAACAGCACAAGGACTAAGGGATTCACGTATATAACCTTTGTCGAGCAGCTCCTTGCTTGGCGCATAATCTCCTTCGTCTCCTCTCGGATTGAGTGCGGTATGGTGCGGTTGGGTAATGATGCACGGGAATTAAGTCAATTTGATGCTCAATCCCTCGAATAGGTGGTAATCCGGTGGCACGTCTTGTGGAAAGGCGTCGGCGAACTCTGCAAAATGTTAGTGACGGCGGGGGGCAAAGAGGAAAACACGTCCTCGAATGAAAATAATGCCTCTTTGCACACAAAAGCATAGCAAACAGATTTGCTAAAATCTAGCTCATCAATATCAGATTTGGTGGCAAGTAAACATGCACTTTTCAATTTAATTTAGAAGCAACATAGATGGTTTATTATTAGGCTTCATGTGTTGCTCAAATTCTTTTGCCACAATCTGATTTTCACTCTTATTTTTCTCTGTTTTGCTTTATTAGCTCTATTAATATCATCTTTCAAAATGGACTCGAGGAGTCATAGGAAGCAAAGTAATATTTTTATCCTTATGAACAAGAGTATCTTGATTGTTTCTACCATGGTGTACTGAAATTTTTATCAAATTGCCATGGTCTACCAAGTAACAAGGAACATGCTTGCATAGGTACCACATCACAATCAACATAATCAGCATATGTAGAGATACTAAAATGCACACGAGCGATCGTGTTACCTTAACCTTGCGCTGTTGTTGAACCATTGGATGTAGTAAGGATGTGGATGTGGTCTTGTGGTGAGAGATAGCTTCTCCACCATCTCCATGCTAGCCAAGTTGTTGCAGCTCCTCCATCTATGATGGCCTTGAATAGAAGCGTTCCTTCACAACTCCTTTGTATGGAACAAATTATGCCTCTGATTTTGCTCAGCTTGTAACCTGCACACTCAAAACACGTTGAGCAACTAAACATTCATACTGTCGGCATCTTGACAGCCATGTATTGTGTCTCATGATCAGAATCATCTCCACCGTGTTCCTCATGTGTAATAAGAGCCAAAGTCTCCTCATCATAGTCACTAAGCGGACTCATACCCACCATCCTCGGTAGCAATCATCACACGCTGAGATTTGCATTCTCTCTCAAAATGTCTTCTTCCCTTACAACCATGACAAATAATATCCTTGTGTGCCCTGTTGGCGCCATGGAAGAAGAAGAGCTCTCTGCGAGCCAGCGGGTGTGCTCTTGGCGAGATAGTGGTGGTTGTGCCTGCTTTCTTGTATCACGGTTGGAGGTGGCACTGAAGGAGGTGATGGTGCGGTGGAAGTAGATGATGCACGTGGTGTCCATGATGAAGGTCGACTGCGAGAAAAGTTAGTGCGGCGCCAATGCACATCGATCCTGCACTTCACGTTCAGCCTTTACAAGCAAGATGGAATAAGCAGTGATATTATTATAATCCTTATAGTCTAGAATGGTCTGAATCTCTCTATTTAATCCACCCGAAAGCGTGCAAGCATAGCTTCATTCTCCTCAACAATACCACATCTAATCAAGCAGGTTTGTAATTCACGATAATATTCTTCTCTGATTTTTTCCTTGTCTTAAGCGCTGCAATTTTTGAAGTAATTCACGTTGATAATATGGTGGAACCAGCGAGATCGCATAGCAGTTTTCAAAGCAGCCCAAGTAGCTGGAGCAGGATATAATCTACAATGTTGGACCACCAAACACATGCAAAGCTAGTGAAAGCACAACAGCAAGCGAGGAACACGTCTCTCCTCGGGATATTGTAAACATGTAAATCGTTGTTCAGTTTCTAACTCCCAAGTAAGATATATATCAGGAACATATCTACCCTCAAATGGTGGAATATTCAATTTCAGTTTAGGGAGATGGTCATGATCTCGTACTGAGGAGCCCTAATATTGCCATTATTTGCATGTGGGCGACACGGTGGTTGTGGTGCTGGTGGTTGCACGTGGTTCGATGTTGATCAACCTCATCCTCATAATCTTCCACATAATCATCCTCCTCCTCGGTACCAATGCAGCAGTAGCAGGAGCCAAAGAAGCACCATGAAAGTGCGGCACGGAATTTTGTCACGGCTCAATAGGAACACGTTGAGCTCGTCCATACTGATTCGGAAGGGCGTAGTTGTTGTCGTTCGCAGAGGTGCGATAGGTGCAGCCGGCGGTGGTTGTGGAAAACGCACAGCAATTCATCAAACTTGCTATCAAGCTTTGTTTCAAGCGTCTTCTCAATGCCATCTATCTTCTCCATGGCCTCGTCAAATCTGTTTACCACATCTTGCACCTGTCCACTCATCATTTGCTGAAATTTATCATGTAGTTTGTTTGTTCGTCATGTTCTCCCAATCAGTCTCAAATCGGCTTGTGATCCTGCCATGGTTAGCGACAATAGAAACACACAAGAATATGATCCTCTGAGACTACTAACAAGAGGTGGTGGTGGGTGTCACAAATCCGTCAAGCAAATCTCAAATTCTTACCAGTTCTTACCCAAGACGGCGGTGATACGGCAACCGTTGTAATCAAAACTCTCAAAGCTTGGATAGAGCGATTGCCGGGGAGAGTCAAGCGCCTGACGTAGATGTATGTGGAGCTGGGAAGGCTTATAATATGGTAGCAAAAAGGTCGACAATAATCAATTCAGAGATGCAAAAGTTGAATAAGCGCTCAGCACGAGTCTTGTGTGCTGGTCCTAGGCTGAGACATGCTAGAGCAGCGAGCCTAGAACACTAACAAAATCACGGCGCCGCTGCGTAAACAAAGGAAAAGCACACTCTGAATTTTTTTTTTTGGCTCTTTTTTGCGCTTTTTTTTTTCTTGCTTTTTTTTTGTGAAAAATCAATATAATGGCGAAAGTGTCTCAAAACTCTTCCGAGGTCAAGCGACGGGATGGGCCGCGAAATTTTTCGACCAAAATTTTTTTTTTGATTGCCTGGACCCAAAAACTGAAGCGGGTCAAAAAACTTTCTATAACGGCGATGTCTCAATCGCTTATAAACACCTAAAAATAGGATAGCCAGAATTTTTTTATCCGTGCGTTTTTTTTGTCCCAGTGGCGTTTTTGGAATTTTTTTGGTAACCAACCTCTTCTCTGAAGACGACAAAAGATTGCTGTAATCGAAACCTACTCGAGACAAGGAAACATGAATCGGAAATTAGATGGATCGAGAAACAAATCTAATATGCAATGAACTCGGATTGGTGGTGGATATATAGTGGTGGTATATAGCGGTGGTGGTATATGGCAGCGGTGGTGGTATATGGATCACGGATTGAGCGGTGGCGGATAAGCGGTGGTGGTAGATGGCGAGGCGATGATGATGGTGCGGCGGCGTGACAACTTATGACCGAACTTCGAAACTCTAAAGACTAGACTCTAAGACCAGCAACTAGACACGGCGATGCAACCGCCAAATTCAACAACGCAAATCTGAGAAAAGATTATGCAAAGGCTCAGATTGGTTCGGATATGATGACCTAACCCTAATTTTTTTGGCTTTTTCATGGATTTGTAGGTATGAAGAATAGACTCGATCTAAACTACGAAAACTGTAAAATCTCACCGAGCAACACGGAAATCGATACCACTTGATAGAGGAGAGGTGTCCGTCTTTTGATGAGATGGTGGATTTCGCTTTGGTGGAAATCGACTTTGACGATCCGACCACGACGTCGCGAGGACGTCGCGCCTTAGCAATCACTAAACCAACTCGAGAGGTTATTGACCACGCAGGAGCACGATCAACGACCACGAGGTCTATTTCCTGCAAGCAAACGAAGAACAAGCAAGAAACTGAGATTGCAATCTGGATATTGCGAATATAAGATGAAAGCTTTATTGATCAAGGTGGGGTTACTGTGACGCCTTTATGCAGTCGTTGAACACAAGCGAAACGCGAAGTTGCAGCTATGGCGAACTTTTGATCTAAACAAAACCCAAGTCTAAGCGGTGCCCTAAGGGTTGTATATATGGAGGAAGAGGGGTGAATTTCGTGGCCCTTGGTGGAGGGTCGAAACTAACCCTATCTCTTGTTTCCCCACATCGGACTCTAAAATAGCCTATACTAATGTATTTCGAAATTACATGGGCCTGGCCCAATAATAAGGTGACGAGCACCTAGAATAGCCTCTGGCCGAAATTTATGAAGTGGCATCTTGTATATTTCGTCCAAGGCTTCATGCACTCATTATGGTGGCTTCAAAGTCCTGAAATCATCACTTGTAACTCCATTCTTGTCCCCCTTGCGCATGCCATCATCTCCATGCTGGTTCTTGCTCCAATGTTCATCCTTCTCCAAGCTAGGCCCTTCATTTGTAAGCAAAACAAATGTATCCAATTTAAAGCATCATATTCTCATGAACATTAGAATCATTACCAAAAGCGAAAGTACACGGTGATTTAGTTGGCGTCTTGTGAGCTCTAGTAATTGGTCCGATATGTATAGCAGGCGGGGCTGTGGGTGTAACAATGGTATTGATGTCCTCATCACACGGACTCGAATGTCAAAATTATGACCGTTTTAGTGAACATATGTCCTTTCTCGCGGTAATCCTTGAAAGTACTTCATTTTTCAATCGCTTTTATCTGATTGCCCCAAAATTTCTTGTCCTCTATAGAGATATTTTTCTACATATATATTGACCGATGCCAGAATGCCCTTTGTTCTTGGCTTTCCTTGCGCCAGCTTCTGACATGCCATCCGTGAAAACAAGGAGAATGAGGCATATAGTCACTTGGATTTTCTTCAATTCTGACCAAATGAGATGGGCTTTTCGGATCATAGAGCATCTGCGAGAAAGAATGCGTTTGTCCCCTACCGGGGGCTAATGTCTATAAGCAACATAATCTCTCGAATTTCCCTCAAAGGAAGTGCCAATGGGTTGAAACTTATGTGCAGCAATGACTGACGAATGATGTTCTTTGACTTTTAGGGCAAAAAGTCCATGCTTAAGGCTGAATTTGAGGCACTCCGGGACTTCTGCCTCAAGCGGGGAGTATTTTTGGATTCACGTGCTTGCCACGAGCGGTTTAATGCTTATGGGTCAGCAATATCGACTCGAATGACAAAATTATGACCATTTTTAGTGAACATCTGTCCATTCTATGGCAGTCCTTGAAAGTACTTCATTTTCTCGTGAGCTTTTGCACGATTGCCCCCAAAAGTTTTGTCTCTATCGAGGAATATCGTTTCCACATATATATTGACCGATGCAGGAATGCCCTTTTGATGTAAGGTGGAACCCTAATTAAATCGATCTTTCACGTTTGGGCGGGATCCTCGAAGAACACGATGAACACGGGGAAGAATGGGGGAGAAATCACAAGGAGAAACACTCAAGAACAAGTCCAATCACATCCACTAGACAATCAAACACACAAGATCACAAGGTACATGGACAACAAAGGAAAGATACAAAGGTGAGGTTCATCTCCAAGAGGAGGTCTTGATGATATCCTAGATGGATCTTCCCTAAAGAGAGTCTTGCATCTGCAGGGATCTTCTCCTAGATGGAGGTCTTGGCCTCCAATGGAGTAGTGGTCTCTCTCTCAAAGAGTAGAGATAGGTAGGAGCAAACCTCACTTAAGAATGAGCTATCACTTTGCTAACCCTAGAAAGGAGGTGGAGGAGGTCTATTTATAGCCCAAAGGCGAAGGGAGTAAGTGAGGTGAAGGGGTACGCAGGCTTACGGCCCGTCGCACCGCAGCGGGGTCCGAATGATCCCGAAGGTGGCGGATGATCCGGGAGTCGGGGTCCGGTTTGCGACCGTCCGGGATGATCCGCCGCTTCGTCGGCTGCTTCATTGCCTTCGGATGAATTGTCCGGATGATCGGGGGAGGACCGGATGATCCGGCGAGCCTTGGATGATCCGGACGGGGAGTCCGGACGTCGGCCTGGCTCCTATGCCGCTCCGTCTTCTTCTCCTTTCTTCGTCTTCTCTTCCATACTTCCTCGCGGATGGTGTAGTCGTTCCTTGGCGCCAGCACTCCTCCTTGACATCCGTGAAGGTCCGACAATACCATGCATGCACGTAAGGAGTGCCAAGTAGTATACCATCCTCGAGAGTGTCAAGTGAGCACGTGTAAAGGAGATGATTCACCTTTGTGTATGTAAAGTAGATGTCGACGTGTCACTTGCCAAATGGGCTCTTGGCGTGGTGATGTCCGTAGGATGCTCGCATCATCCCTCCCCTTAGGAAAGATCCGACCTCGGATCAATCCAAATCACCATGGGAAAGAGATGATGTAAGTCAGTGTAGAAGTGGAACGATCACCAAGCATTACGTCATCTTGTAGTTCCAAATGGGCACTCTCAATGTCGCTTGCAATCTTGTAATTCCTTCAAAAGTAGCAAGATAACAAGCACTTGGAAAAACAAATGTGGTTGTCGTAGAGAAAAACCAAGCATTCAAGAGGTGATTCACCCAACAAGTGTTGTCATCAAGCATAGCATATGGTTTGACAAAGAAGTGTGGCATGGCATTTGAGCATATAAATTGAGCACAAGGAAAGATATCATGGGACAAGCATGTAAATGTGAGGTAGAGATGCAAATATATGTGACAAGAGCATAAGCATCCACCTCAAGTTCATAACAAACATGGGCAAAGCGCTCAATGAAAGGTCTATGGTAGGCATAGGAATCATTCACAACACCAAATAAGATAAGATGTCCAAACACATGGGTCGAAATGTAAGACAATCGAAACATAATGTGCATAGGGTGTAGTGAATATGGGTGGCCCTCAAAACAATAGAAAGAGCAATTGTTCATCATGTGGCCTTAATCAAGTCAAGCATGTGACAAGCAAAGGGACATGACATATCAGAAGAAATGATATTGGTGCAACCAACCATATGATAGTAGTAAGTAGTCAAGAATTGGATGCAACACACAAGGCATATATCATGATGCATGGGAATGTGATAATGGCAAGTCAAAGCAAGATCTATCATGTGTGAGAGGCATGAGCATATATGTCATCAACCCAAGAAAGCAAGTAGTGGAACATGGGTGATGCAACATAGGAAGCAATCAAGCAATCAAGTCAAGCAAGCTAGTAGTGCGAAGATGCAACATACTAGAAAACCATGGCAATCATGTCATTGGTGCAAGCAGTGGGCATGAACAATTCACATGTCATAGCACAAGCATGAAAGCAAGATATGAGGGACATTAGCATGGGGCACATGATAAACATGGCAATAGCAACAAGGATCTCTACCAAGCATGCAAATACACATAGAAGTAGCATAATGATGAAACATGGGTAGATGCAAGCTAAGGGTCACAATGCATGGCAAAGGCATAGAAGCAAGCATAGCATGCAAAGTGAACACGGTAAAATGAGCATAATGTGAGAAGTGGTAAATGGCCCATAGCCGCAGTGAGAGCCAAGTAGAGGAGTTAGCGTAGTCCTTGCGAAGGAGCAGTGGTAAGGATAGTCCACGTGATCCCGAATCGTCATTGCTCTCAAGAGCTCATTTGTCAACTCGTGGGATTCTGAAGTTGCCAAGTATGCATGGGTACCTACACAAAAGAGACACAAACAGAAAAGAAATTGTGTGTGGTAAATGTACACATCATCCATCATGATGTGTATGTGCACTGATGTGAGTTAGCACAAGATAGGCATCGCTCAAAGAAATTTGATGCATGGTATAGGAACATGTCATCCATCATGAAAGAATAGTTATTATGTATGACACGATGGGGACACAAATTGAGCAAACAAGTATATGGCACATCAAAAGCATGTTTATTCATGGGGAGCATATGGTGCACACAAGTATTGGGGTCATGCAATGAATGGGATGAATCAAATTCTCCTAACATGTATGAGGAAACTATGGGGGTCCCTCATGAGCAATATCGGAAACATCATATGGAGAAAATGGACAACATCCAAAACAATGCATATCCGAAGCTAGGTGGTCATGGCATGGCATATGAGATAAATGATGCAAAGGGAGCATATCAATATCATCACAAGAGAAACAAATGCCAATAACCATGGGCTTGTCATCTATGCCATATGTGCAAATTGGGTTTATTTTAATGGCATATGCATAGTCACTATGAAGAGATTGTGATGAGGACATCAATACCATTATTACACCCTGACCCCTCTTTGTTATATATCGGGACCAATTACTAGAGCTCGCGCCGCGCCAATTAAATTACGGTACTTTCGTTTCTTGGTAATGAATCTAATATTCATGAGAATATGGCGCTGCCTAAATTGGATACATTTGTTTTGCTTACAAATGAAGGGCCTAACTTGAGAAGGATGAACATTGGAGCAAGAACACGCATGGAGTTGATGGCATCGCGAAGGGGATCAAGAACTAGTTACAAGTGATGATTTGAGGACTTTGAAGCCACCATAAGGAGTGCATGAAGCCTTGGACAGAAATATACAAGATGCCACTTCATAATATTAGTCCATAGGCTATTCTAGGTGTCAAGGTCACCTTATTATTAGGCCAGGCCCATGTAATTTCGAAATACTTAAGTATAGGCTATTTTAGAGTCCGTATGTGTGGGGAAACAAGAGTTAGGGTTGGTTTGGACCCCCCACCCTCAAGGGCCACGAAATTCCCTCCTCTTCCCCCATATATACAGCCCTTAGGGCGTCGTTTGAACTTTGGGTTTTGTTTAGATCAAAAGTTCGCCATAGCTGCAACCGGCGTGCCGTTTGTGTTCAGCGACCAGACAAAGGCGTCCGCAGAACCCCACCTTGATCAATAAAGCTTTCATCTTATATTACGCAATATCCAGATTGCAATCTCGGTTTCTTGCTTGTTCTTCGTTTGCTCGCGTGAAACATGACCCTACGTGGTCGAGTTGATTGTGCTCAGGCGTGGTCAATAACCTCTCGGAGTTGGTTTAGCGATTGCTAAAGTAGCGAGCGTCCTCGCTTTCGTAGTTGGATCGTCAAAATCGACTTCCACCAAAGCGAAATCCACCATCTCGATCGAAAGCGGGACACCTTTGCCGCTATCAAGTGGTATCGATTTCGAGGTTGCTCGGTGAGATTTTACAGTTTTTGTAGTTTAGATCGAGTCTGTTCTTCATACCTCTGAGTCCAACGAAAAAGCCAAAAAATTAGGGTTAGTTCATCCTATCCGAACCAATCTGAGCCTTTGCATAATCTTTTACGTATTTGCATTGTTGAATTTTGGTTGCATAAACGCCGTGTCTAGTTCTTGGTCTTAGAGTCTAGTCCTTTAGAGTTTGAGTTCGGTCATAAGTTGTCACGCCGCCACGCACTTATCATCATCGCCCCTGCATCTACCACCACCGCTTATCCGCCACCGCTTGAATCCGTATCCATATACCACTACACCGCTACCATATACCACCACCATAGTTGCCATATACCACCACCATATATCCACCACCAATCCGAGTTCCTTGCATATTAGATTTGTTTTGGGATCCATCTAATTTCGATTCGTGTTTCCTTATGCGAGTAGGTTTTGGATTCAGCAATCTTTTGCCGTCAAGTAGAAGAGCTTGGTTTCCAAAAAAAAATTGCCGATCGGTAACCACCTCCGTTTAGGCCCAAAATTTTCCAAAAGCATACGGGACAAAAAATTTACGGCTATCCTATTTTTTTAGGTGTTTAAAGCGTATTGAGGCAATCGCCGTTATAGAAAGTTTTTTGACCCGTTTCCAGATTTTGGGTCAGGCGATCGCAAAAAAAAAATTTGTTCAAAAAATTTCGTGCCATCTGTCGGTTTGACACAGGAAGAGTTTTGAGACACTGCGCCATTATAGTGATTATTAGCAAAAAAAAGAAAAAGAGGCGCAAAAAAAAAGCATAAAAGCGCAAAAAAAAAAAGCGAATTTTTTTTTTTCAGATGTGCTTTTCCTTGTTTACGTCTTGACGCCCGTGATTTTGTTAGTGTTCTAGGCTCGCTGTCTCTATACGGTCTAGCCTAGGACCAAACCGCGATTACCGTCGTTGGCGTTTATTCAACTTTGCATCTCTGAATTGATTATTCTTGACCCTTTTGCTACCATATTATAAGCCTTCCAGCTCCACTTACATCTCGTCGTGCGTTTGACTCTCCACAGCAATCGCTTTATCCAAGCTTTTTGAGTTTTGATTAAAAGCGGTTGCCGATCGGCCTTCTTCTTTGGGTAGAACTGGTAGAATTTGAGATTTGCTTGATTGATTTGTGACACCCACCACCACCTCTTGTTAGTTATGCAGCAGGATCATAATCTGGTGTATTTCTATTGCTGCTAACCATGGCGGGATCACTGGCCAGCGAGGACCGGTAGGGAGAACATGACAAACAAAGCGTTACATGATAAGTTTCAACAAATGATGCTTGGACAGGTGCAAGATGTGCTAAAGCAGATTTGACGAGGCCATGGAGAAGATAGATGGCATTGAGAAGATGTTTGAAACAAAGATTGATAACAAGTTTAATGAATTGCTCGCGCGTCTTCCACAACCACCATGAGCTGCACCCTATCGCACCTCTTGCCTTGACAACAACTATGCCCCTTCCGAATCGGTATGGGACCAGGCTCAGCGTGTTCCTATTGAGCAGAGACAAAATTCTGATGTACGCTGCTCTTTTATTGTTGTTGGTTAGCTTTGGCTCCACCTTCTTTGCTGCTCTTTGGTACCGAGGAGGATGATGAGTATGCGAGGCGAATATGAGGATGAGGTTGATCAACATCGAACTACGTGCAACCACCGGACACCACAACCACGAATTAGATCCACATGCAAATAATGGCAATTTTAGGGCTCCCCTCAGTGCGAGATCATGACCATCTCCCTAAACTGAAATTGAATATTCCACCATTTGAGGTAGATATGTTCTGATATATATCTTACTTGGGAGTTAGAAACTGAACAACGATTTACATGTTTACAATATCACGAGGAGAGGCGTGTTCTGCTTCTTTGCTTGTGCTTTCACTAGCTTTGCATGTGTTTGAGTGGTCCGAACATTGTAGATTATATCCTGTTCCAGCTACTTGGGCTGCTTTGAAAACTGCTATGCGTACTCGTTGGGTTCCACCATATTATCAACGTGAATTATGATAGAGGCAAAGGTGTCCCGTCTTTCGATGAGATGGTGGATTTCGCTTTGGTGGAGGTCGACTTTGACGATCCGACTATGAGCGTCTTGAGAGCGTCGCGCCTTAGCAATCGCTAAACCAACTCCGAGGTTATTGACCACGCGAACACGATCAACTGACCACGAGGGTCTATTTCCTGCGAGCAAGCGAAGAACAAGCAAGAAACTGAGATTGCAATCGGATATTGCGAATATAAGATGAAAGCTTTATTGATCAAGGTGGGGTTCTGTGGCGCCTTTATGCAGTGACGTGGAACACAAGCGAAATCAGTGAAGTTGCAGCTATAAGCGAACATTTAATCTAAACAAAACCCAAGTCTAAGCGGTGCCCTAAGGGCTGTATATATGGAGGGAGAGGGGTGAATTTCGTGGCCCTTGGTGGAGGGTCAAAACTAACCCTATCTCTTGTTTCCCCACACATCGGACTCTAAAATAGCCTATACTAATGTATTTCCAAATTACATGGGCTGGCCCAATAATAAGGTGACGCAGCACCTAGAATAGCCTCTGGATCGAACTTTATGAAGTGGCATCTTGTATATTTCGTCCAAGGCTTCATGCACTCATTATGGTGGCTTCAAAGTCTGAAATCATCACTTGTAACTCCATTCTTGTCCCCCTTGCGCATGCCATCATCTCCATGCTTGTTCTTGCTCAATGTTCATCCTTCTCCAAGCTAGGCCCTTCATTTGTAAGCAAAACAAATGTATCCAATTTAAGCGGCATCATATTCTCATGAACATTAGAATCATTACCAAGAAACGAAAGTACACTGTAATTTAGTTGGCGTCTTGAGCTCTAGTAATTGGTCCGGTATGTATAGCGGCGGGGGCTATGGGTGTAACAATGGTATTGATGTCCTCATCATCCTCCCTTCTTGAAATGAAGTCGTCCTCGACGGAAGTTCATCTTCCTCACCCAAATATGGCTTCAAATCTGCAATGTTAAAAGTGGGACTAACCCCAAAATCTGCGAGCAGCTCAAGTTTATATGCATTATCATTTATTTTCTCCAACACCTTAAAGGGACCCGCAGACACGTGGCATTAGCTTTGATTTGCATAAATCAGAAATCTATCCTTACATAAATGTAACCAAACAAGATCTCGGTGCAAAACACAACATGTTTTCTACCCTTATCTCCAAGCAAGTTTATATTTAGCATTCATACGCTCAATGTTTTCCTTAGTTAACTCATGCATTTTTAAAATCAATTCAAGACGTTCTTTAGCATCAAAATTAACCTTCTCCGAAGATGGAAGAAGCGACAAATCCAATAGGTGCACGAGGTAGGAAACCATACACAACTTCAAAACACATCTTAGTAGTAGAAATGCAATGAGCGATTATAAGCAAATTCAATATGAGGCAAGCATTCCTCCCACATTTTCTTATTTTTCTTTAGAACAGCCCTAAGCATAGTAGACAATGTTCTATTAACTACTTCAGTTTTGTCCATCGGTTTGGGGGTGACAAGTAGTACTAAAAAGCAGTTTAGTCCCCAACTTGGCCCATAAACATCTCCAAAAGGCTAAGAAATTTAGTATCACGATCGAAACAATAGTATTTGGCACACCATGCAAGCGAATAATTTCACGAAAAGAACAAATCAGCAACATTACAAACATCATCGCTTTTATGACATGGTATAAAGTGTGCCATTTTAGAGAATCTATCCACGACAACAAATATGCTATCCCTCCCTTCTTTGTTCTAGGTAAACCTAAAACAAAGTCCATAGATATATCCTCCCAAGGAACACTAGGTGCAAGCAAAGGCATATATAAACCATGAGGATTGAGTCGTGACTTAGCTTTTTGACATGTAGTGCACGTTAATAAAAGCTCAACATCCGTCTCATCTTTGGCCAAAAGAAATGTATGCAGAATCGTCCTCCGTCTTCTTCACGCCAGTGTCCCATTAGTCCTCCTCCATCGCCTCCTGCAACAACAAAAGACTGACGGAGCTAGCTGGAATGCATAGCTTGTTAGCATACACAAATCCATCATTAACGACAAACTTGTTCCATGTTCTTCCTTCTTTACAATTCTGCAATACATCTTTAAAATCAACATCATGCACATATTGATCTTTGATGGTCTCCAAACCAAATATTTTGAAGTCAAGTTGTGAAAGCATAGTAAAAACAGCGGCGAATGATGTTCTTTGACTTTCGAGAATAAAGTCCTGCTTAAGAGCTGAATTTGAGGTACTCCGGGCCTCTGGCGCGTGGAGTATTTTTTTGGATTATTTGCGCTACGCCATGAGCAGTTTGACTATATGGGTCCGACCACGGACTCAGTATTCAAAATTATGACCGTTTTAGTGAACATCTGTCCATTCTATGGCAATCCTTGAAAGTACTTCATTTTCTCTTCGCTTTTTCTTTGATTGCTCCAAAATTTCTTGTCCTCTATAGAGGATATGTTTTCACATATATATTGACGATGCCGGGAATGCCCTTTTGTTCTTGGCTTTCCACGGCGCATGAGTTACGGCATGCCATCAGCCAAAACTCGAAGGAGAATAAGACATATAGCCCTTTGGATTTTCTTCAATTCTGACCAAATGAGATTGCGGATCATAGAGCATCTGCGAGAAAATCGTTTGTCCCTACCGAAGCTAATGTCTATAAGCAACATAATCTCTTGAATTTCCCTCGAAAGGAAGTCGATAGGTTCAAACATGTCGAAAAACAGCGACAAATGATGTTCTTTGACTTTCGAGGCCAAAAGTCCTGCGTGGGCTGATTTGAGGTCCTCCGGACCTCGGAGGCTCAAGCGGGAGTGTTTTTGGATTCAGCGCGCTTGCCATGAAACAGTTTCAAGTACTTATGGGTTACGACCCCGGTGATAGGCGGAGGTGTCCCGTCTTTCGATGAGATGGTGGATTTCGCTTTGGTGGAAGTCGACTTTGGCGATCCGATTCTGACGAGCGTCTTGAGGGGCGTCCGCATTAGCAATCGCTGAACCAACTCCAGGAGGTTATTGACCCTTGAACACGATCAACTTGACCACGAGGTCTATTTCCACGTGACAAGCGAAGAACAAGCAAGAAGCGAGATTGCAATCTGGATATTGCGAATATAAGATGAAAGCTTTATTGATCAAGGTGGGGTTACGTGGCGCCTTTATGCGGTGGTTGAACACAAGCGAAATCTGCGAGATTTGCAGCTATAAGCGAACTTTTGATCTAAACAAAACCCAAGTCTAAGCGGTGCCCTAAGGGTTGTATATATGGAGGAAGAGAGGTGAATTTCGTGGCCCTTGGTGGAGGGTCGAAACTAACCTATCTCTTGTTTCCCCACATCTGGGACTCTAAAATAGCCTATACTAATGTATTTCGAAATTACATGGGCCTGGCCCAATAATAAGGTGTGACACCTAGAATAGCCTATGGACGAAATTTATGAAGTGGCATCTTGTATATTTCGTCCAAGGCTTCATGCACTCATTATGGTGGCTTCAAAGTCTGAAATCATCACTTGTAACTCCATTCTTGTCCCCCTTGCATGCCATCATCTCCATGCTTGTTCTTGCTCCAATGTTCATCCTTCTCCAAGCTAGGCCCTACATTTGTAAGCAAAACAAATGTATCCAATTTAAACGGCATCATATTCTCATGAACATTAGAATCATTACCAAGAAGCGAAAGTACACGGTAATTTAGTTGGCGTCTTGTGAGCTCTAATAATTGGTCGGTATGTATAGCAGAGGGGGCTGTGGGTGTAACAATGGTATTGATGTCCTCATCATCCTCCCTTCTTGAAATGAAGTGATCCTCGTGGAAGTTCATCTTCCTCACCAAATATGGCTTCAAATCTGCAATGTTAAAAGTGGGACTAACCCCAAAATCTGCAGGCAGCTCAAGTTTATATGCATTATCATTTACTTTCTCCAACACCTTAAAGGGACCAGTGACACGTGGCATTAGCTTTGATTTGCGCCAATCGGAAATCTATCCTTACATAAATGTAACCAAACAAGATCTCGGTGCAAACACAACATGTTTTCTACCCTTATCTCCGGCAAGTTTATATTTAGCATTCATCGCTCAATGTTTTCCTTAGTTAACTCATGCATTTTAAAATCAATTCAAGACGTTCTTTAGCATCAAAATTAACCTTCTCGAAGATGGAAGAAGCGACAAATCAATAGGTGCACGAGGTAGGAAACCATACACAACTTCAAAGGGCACATCTTAGTAGTAGAATGCAATGAGCGATTATAAGCAAATTCAATATGAGGCAAGCATTCCTCCCACATTTTCTTATTTTTCTTTAGAACAGCCCTAAGCATAGTAGACAATGTTCTATTGACTACTTGGTTTATCCATCGGTTTGGGGGTGACAAGTAGTACTAAAAAGCAGTTTAGTCCCCAACTTAGCCCATAAACATCTCCAAAAGTGGCTAGAAATTTAGTATCACGATCTGAAACAATAGTATTTGGCACACCATGCAAGCGAATAATTTCACGAAAGAACAAATCAGCAATATTGCACAGCATCATCGCTTTTATGACATGGTATAAAGTGTGCCATTTTAGAATCTATCACGACAACAAATATGCTATCCCTCCCTTCTTTGTTCTAGGTAAACCTAAAACAAAGTCCATAGATATATCCTCCCAAGGAACACTAGAGTGCGAGAAAGAAAGGCATATATAAACCATGAGGATTAGTCGTGACTTAGCTTTTTGACATGTAGTCTGTTGAGCAATAAAACGCTCAACATCCGTCTCATCTTTGGCCAAAAGAAATGTATGTAAGTCGTCCTCCGTCTTCTTCACGTAAAGTGTCCCATTAGTCCTCCTCCATCGCCTCCATAACAACAAAAAAGCGAAGCGGAGCTAATTTGGAATGCATAGCTTGTTATACGGAACACCAAATATTTTGAAGTCAAGTTGTGAAAGCATAGTATAGCGGCGAGACAATGCATCGACAATAACATTTTCTTTACCCTTCTTGTGTTTAATGACATAAGGGGAAAGTCTCAATGAATTCAACCCATTTAGCATGTCTCACGATTCAGTTTAGCTTGACTTTTAATATGTTTCAAAGATTCATGATCAGAATGTATAACAAATTCTTTGGGCCATAAATAATGTTGCCATGTTTCTAAAGTCGAACAAGAGCATATAATTCTTTATCATAAGTAGAGTAATTCAGACTAGGCCCACTCAATTTTTGAGAAAAGTATGCAATAGGTTTGCCATCTTGTAATAACACACCTCCTAATCCAATTCCACTAGCATCACATTCAAGCTCAAAAGTCTTATTAAAATCGGGAAGTTGGAGTAAAGGGCATGTGTCAACTTATCTTTCAATAGTGAAGGCTTCTTCTGTCTTGGTACCCCAAACAAAAGGCACATCCTTCTTTGTAAGCTCATTGAGAGGTGCAGCAATGGTGCTGAAATCTCTCACAAGCGCCTATAGAAACCAGCGAGGCCAAGAAACTCCTCACTTGTGTGACCGTTTTGGGCTGCGGCCAACTCTCAATAGCTTCAATCTTGGCTTTATCAACTTCAATTCCTGTGGAGTAACAACATAGCCAAGAAAAGATGCTCGATCGATGCAAAGGTGCACTTCCCAAGGTTACCAAACAAGCGTGCATCACGTAGAGCATTAAAAACAACGCGTAAATGTTCCAAATGTTCTTCCAAAGATTTGCTATAAATCGTTATATCATCAAAATAGACTACCACAAATGCGTCCAATGAAAGCCGTAAAACTTCGTTCATTAATCTCATGAAAGTACTAGGTGCATTAGTTAACCCAAAAGGCATGACTAACCACTCATATAATCCAAACTTAGTTTTAAATGCTGTTTCCATTCATCTCCCAATTTCATACGAATTTGATGGTATCCACTCATAAATCAACTTTGGAGAATATTGTAGAGCCACTCAATTCATCAAGCATATCATCTAGCCTAGGAATAGGGTGGCGATAACGAATAGTAATATTATTAATGCCTCTACAATCAACACACATCGTGATGTACCATCCTTTTTCGGCACTAGAATAATAGGAACAGCACAAGGACTAAGGGATTCACGTATATAACCTTTAGTCGAGCAGCTCCACTATTCTGACGCATAATCTCCTTCGTCTCCTCTGGATTGAGTGCGGTATGGTGCGGTTGGGTAATGATGCAGGAGATTAAGTCAATTTGATGCTCAATCCCTCGAATAGGTGGTAATCCCGTGGTAGCGTCTTGTGGGAAGAGCGTCGGCGAACTCTGCAAAATGTTAGTGACAGCAGGAGGCAAAGAAGGAAAACACGTCCTCGAATGAAAATAATGCCTCTTTGCACACAAAAGCATAGCAAACAGATTTGCTAAAATCTAGCTCATCAATATCAGATTTGGTGGCAAGTAAACATGCACTTTTCAATTTAATTTGAAGCAACGATAGATGGTTTATTATTAGGCTTCATGTGTTGCTCAAATTCTTTTACCACAATCTGATTTTCACTCTTATTTTTCTCTGTTTTTGCTTTATTAGCTCTATTAATATCATCTTTCAAAATGGACTCGAGTCATAGGAAGCAAAGTAATATTTTATCCTTATGAACAAGAGTATCTTGATTGTTTCTACCATGGTGTGCAAATTTTTATCAAATTGCCATGGTCTACCAAGTAACAAGGAACATGCTTGCATAGGTACCACATCACAATCAACATAATCAGCATATGTAGAGATACTAAAATGCACACGAGCAGTCGTGTTACCTTAACCTTGCAGCTGTTGTTGAACCATTGGATGTAGTAAGGATGTGGATGTGGTCTTGTGGTGAGAGATAGCTTCTCCACCATCTCCATGCTAGCCAAGTTGTTGCAGCTCCCTCCATCTATGATGGCCAGCGAATAGAGCGTTCCTTCCAACTCCTTTGTATGGAAACAAATTATGCCTCTGATTTTGCTCGACTTGTGTAACCTGCACACTCAAAACACGTTGAGCAACTAAACATTCATACTGTCGGCATCTTGACAGCCATGTATTGTGTCTCATGATCAGAATCATCTCCACCGTGTTCCTCATGTGTAATAAGAGCCAAAGTCTCCTCATCATAGTCACTAAGCGGACTCATACCCACCATCCTCATTAGCAATCATCACAGCTGAGATTTGCATTCTCTCGCAAAATGTCTTCTTCCCTTACAAGCGACGACAAATAATATCACTTGTGTGCCTGTTGGCGCCATGAAGAAGAAGAAGCTCTGTGCGAGCCCGGCGGTGTGCTCTTGGCGGATAGTGGTGGTTGTGCACTTTCTTGTATCCACGGTTGGAGGTGGCTTTGAAGGAGGTGATGGTGCGGTGGAAGTAGATGATGATGCGTGGTGTCCATGATGAAGGTCGACCTGAAGAAAAGTTAGTGCGGCGCCAATGCTGTCGATCACTGCACTTCACGTTCACTTTACAAGCAAGATGGAATAAGCGAGTGATATTATTATAATCCTTATAGTCTAGAATGGTGCGAATCTCTCTATTTAATCCACCCGAAAAGCGTGCAAGCATAGCTTCATTCTCCTCAACAATACCACATCTAATCAAGCCGGTTTGTAATTCACGATAATATTCTTCTCTGAGTTTTTCCTTGTCTTAAGCGCTGCAATTTTTGAAGTAATTCACGTTGATAATATGGTGGAACCAGCAGTCGCATAGCAGTTTTCAAAGCAGCCCAAGTATGGCTGGAGCAGGATATAATCGACAATGTTGAGACCACCAAACACATACAAAGCTAGTGAAAGCACAAAGCAGCAGCGAGAACACGTCTCTCCTCGGGATATTGTAAACATGTAAATCGTTGTTCGGTTTCTAACTCCCAAGTAAGATATACATCGGGGAACATATCTACCCTCAAATGGTGGAATATTCAATTTCAGTTTAGGGAGATGGTCATGATCTCGTACTGAGGAGCCCTAATATTGCCATTATTTGCATGTGGGCGACACGGTGGTTGTGGTCTTTGGTGGTTGCCGCGTAGTTACGATGTTGATCAACCTCATCCTCATAATCGCCCATACTCATCATCCTCCTCGGTACCACCAGCAGATAGCGAAGCAAAAGCACCACAGCAGATAGCAATGCACGAATTTTGTCTGGCTCAATAGGAACCTGCTGAGCTCGTCCATCTTGATTCGGAAAGGCGTGGTTGTTGTCGTTCTTGAGAGGTGCGATAAGTGCAGCAGCGGTGGTTGTGGAAAAGCGAAGCAATTCATCAAACTTGCTATCAAGCTTTGTTTCAACGTCTTCTCAATGCCATCTATCTTCTCCATGGCCTCGTCAAATCTGTTTACCACATCTTGCACTGTGTCCTCATCATTTGCTGAAATTTATCATGTAGCTGTTTGTTAGTCATGTTCTCCCAATCGGTCTAAATCGACGTGATCCTGCCATGGTTAGCGACAATAGAAACACACAAGAATATGATCCTCTGGACTACTAACAAGAGGTGGTGGTGGGTGTCACAAATCCGTCAAGCAAATCTCAAATTCTTACAGTTCTTACCCGAGCGGCGGTGATGAAGGAACCGTTGTAATCAAAACTCTCAAAAGCTTGGATAAGCGATTGCGGGGAGAATCAAGCGCATAGCGTAGATGTATGTGGAGCTGGGAAGGCTTATAATATGGTAGCAAAAGGGTCGGCAATAATCAATTCGAGAGATGCAAAGTTGAATAAGCGCTCAACAGCCGCAGTCTTGTGCTGGTCCTAGGCTGGGCCGTGCTAGAGGCGAGCCTAGAACACTAACAAAATCACGGCTGCCGCGTAAACAAAGGAAAAGCACACTCTAGAATTTTTTTAGCTCTTTTTTTTTTGTTGCTTTTTTTTTTGCTTTTTTTTTTGAAAAATCAATATAATGGCGAGTGTCTCAAAACTCTTCCCAGGTCAATGACAGGATGGGCACGAAATTTTTAGACCAAAATTTTTTTTTTTTTTGCTGGACCCAAAAGCTGGAAGCAGGTCAAAAAACTTTCTATCTTATTTGTCTCAATGCTTATAAACACCTAAAAATAGGATAGCAGAAATTTTTTTTGTCCGTCGCGTTTTTGGAATTTTTTTTTGGTAACCAACCTCTTCTCTGAATGACAAAAGATGCTGTAATCGAAACCTACTCGGACAAAAGAAACATGAATCGGAAATTAGATGGATCGAAAACAAATCTAAGATGCAATGAACTTCGGATTGGTGGTGGATATATAGTGGTGGTATATGTAGCAGTGGTGGTATATGGGCGGTGGTGTATATGGATCAGTTGAAGCGGTGGCGGATAGCGGTGGTGGTAGATGGCGAGGCGATGATGATGGTCTTGGCGGCGTGACAACTTATGACGAGAACTTCGAAACTCTAAAGACTAGACTCTAAGACCAGCAACTAGACACGGCGATGCAACCGCAAATTCAACAACGCAATCTGAAAAGATTATGCAAAGGCTCAGATTGGTTCGGATATGATGACCTAACCCTAATTTTTTTTGGCTTTTACGGTGGACTTGTAGGTATGAAGAATAGACTCGATCTAAACTACAAAAGCTGTAAAATCTCACCGAGCGACACTGGAAATCGATACCACTTGATAGAAGCAGAGGTGTCCGTCTTTTGATGAGATGGTGGATTTAACTTTGGTGGAAATCGACTTTGGCGATCCGACCTGACGTCTGCGAGGATGTCGGCGCCTTAGCAATCACTAAACCAACTCCGAGGAGGTTATTGACCACGCAGAACACGATCAACGACCACGAGGGTCTATTTCCTGCAAGCAAGCGAAGAACAAGCAAAAGCTGAGATTGCAATCTGGATATGCGAATATAAGATGAAAGCTTTATTGATCAAGGTGGGGTTACGTGGCGCCTTTATGCAGTGATTGAACACAAGCAGAAATGCGAAGTTGCAGCTATGGCGAACTTTTGATCTAAACAAAACCCAAGTCTAAGCGGTGCCCTAAGGGTTGTATATATGGAGGAAGAGGGTGAATTTCGTGGCCCTTGGTGGAGGGGTCGAAACTAACCCTATCTCTTGTTTCCACATACGGACTCTAAAATAGCCTATACTAATGTATTTCGAAATTACATGGGCCTGGCCCAATAATAAGGTGTGCTAGCACCTAGAATAGCCTCTGGGCAGAAATTTATGAAGTGGCATCTTGTATATTTCGTCCAAGGCTTCATGCACTCATTATGGTGGCTTCAAAGTCTGAAATCATCACTTGTAACTCCATTCTTGTCCCCCTTGCGCATGCCATCATCTCCATGCTGGTTCTTGCTCCAATGTTCATCCTTCTCCAAGCTAGGCCCTACATTTGTAAGCAAAACAAATGTATCCAATTTAAGTAGCGTCATATTCTCATGAACATTAGAATCATTACCAAGAAGCGAAAGTACACAGTGATTTAGTTGGCGTCTTGTGACTCTAGTAATTGGTCGATATATGTATAGCGAGGGGCTGTGGGTGTAACAATGGTATTGATGTCCTCATCACCCACGGACTCCGAATGTCAAAATTATGACCGTTTAGTGAACATATGTCCTTTCTATGGTAATCCTTGAAAGTACTTCATTTTCTCGTCGCTTTTGCTGATTGCTTAAAATTTCTTGTCCTCTATAGAGGAGATATTTTTTCTACATATATATTGACCCGATGCTAGGAATGCCCTTTTGTTCTTGGCTTTCAGCGGCAAAGGCTACTGGCATGCCATCCGTGAAAACAGGAGAATGAGGCATATAGCCGCTGGATTTTCTTCAATTACGGCCAAATGAGATTGCACAGATCATGAGCATCTGCGAGCAGAAAATGCGTTTGTCCCTACCGGGGGCTAATGTCTATAAGCAACATAATCTCGAATTTTCCTCAAAAGAAGTGCCAATGGGTTGAAACTTATCTGAAAAACAGCGGCGAATGATGTTCTTTGACTTTAGGGCCAAAGAAGACCTCACATAAGGCTGAATTTGAGGCACTCTGGGACTCTGGCTCAGCGGGGTATTTTGGATTCCGCGTGCTTGCCACGAGCAGTTTAGTACTTATGGGTCGACACCGACTCGGGATGAACAAAATTATGACCATTAGTGAACATCTGTCATCATTCTATGGCAGGTCCTTGAAAATACTTCATTTTCGTAGTGCTTTTGCTGATTGCCCAAAAAGTTTGTCCTCTATCGAGGGAATATAGTTTCCACATATATTGACCGATGCAGGGAATGCCCTTTTGATGTAAGGTGGAACCTAATTAAGTCGATCTTTCACGTTTGGGCCCAGGATCCTCGAAGAACTACGATGAACACGGGGAAGAATGGGGAGAAAATCACAAAGGGAAACACTCAGAACAAGTCAATCACATCCACTAGACAATCAAACACAGATCACAAGGTACATGGACAACAAAGGAAAGATACAAGGTAAGTTCATCTCAAGAGGAGGTCTTGATGATATCTAGATGGATCTTCCCTAAAGAGATCTTACATCTGCGGAGATCTCTCTCTAGATGGAGGTCTTGGCCTCCAATGGAGTGAGTGGTCTCTCTCTCAAGAGTAGAGATAGAGTAGGAGCAAACCTCACTTTAGAATGAGCTATCACTTTGCTAACCCTAGAAAGGAGGTGGAGAGTCTATTTATAGCCCAAGGGGCGAAGAGTGAGAGTGAGGGGGTGAAGGGTACTACGGGCTTGACCCCAGTCCCCTGCACTTAGCAATGGGGTCGAATGATCCGGAAGGTGGCGGATGATCCGGAGTCGGGGGTCGGTCGGGCGACCGTCCAGGATGATCCGGCTTCGTCCCAGCTGCGCCATTGCCGGATGGTGTCCGGATGATCGGGGAGGACCCGGATGATCCGGCGAGCCAGGATGATCCGGACGGAGAGTCGGGACGTCGAGCTTTAACTCCTCTGACCCGCTCGTCTTCTTCTCCTTTCTTCCGTCTTCTCTTCCATACTTCCCTCGCGGATGGTGTAGTCGTTCCTTGGCGCTTGCACTCCTCCTTGACATCCGTGAAGGTCCGACAATACCCATGCACATGCACCGTAAGGAGTGCCAAGTAGTATACCATCCTCGAAAGTGTCAAGTGAGCACGTGTAAAGGAGATGATTCACCTTTATTGTATGTAAAGTAGATGTAACCATACGTGTCACTTGCCAAATGGGCTCTTGGCGTGGTGATGTCCGTGGGATGCTCCGCATCATCCCTCCCCTTGGGAAAGATCGACCTCGGATCGAAATCCAAATCACCATGGGAAAGAGATGATGTAAATCGTGTGAAGTGGAGCGATCACCAAGCATTGCGTCATCTTGTAGTTCAAATGGGCACTCTCAATGTCGCTTTTCCGTCTTGTAATTCCTTCAAAAGTAACCAAGATAACAAGCACTTGGAAAAACAAATGTGGTTGTCGTGAGAGAAAAACCAAGCATTCAAGAGGGGTGATTCACCCAACAAGTGTTGTCATCAAGCATAGCATATGGTTTGACAAAGAAGTGTGGCATGGCATTTGAGCATATAAATTGAGCACAAGGAAAGATATCATGGGGACAAGCATGTAAATGTGAGGTAGAGATGCAAATATGTGTGACAAGAGCATAAGCATCCACCTCAAGTTCATAACTAAACATGCGTAAGCGCTCAATGAAAGGTCTATGGTAGGCATAGGAATCATTCACAACACAAATAAGATAAGATGTCCAAACACATGGGTCAAATGTAAGACAATCGAAACATAATGTGCATAGGGTGTAGTGAATATAGGGTGGCCCTCAAAACAATAGAAAGAGCAATTGTTCATCATGTGTGGCGCATAATCAAGTCAAGCATGCTTGACAAGCAAAGGACATGACATATCACGAAGAAATGATATTGGTGCAACCAACCATATGATAGTAGCAAAGTAGTCCAAGAATTGGATGCAACACACAAGCATATATATCATGATGCATGGGAATGTGATAATGGCAAGTCAAAGCAAGATCTATCATGTGAGAAGCATGAGCATATATGTCATCAACCCAAGAAAGCAAGTAGTGGAACATGGGTGATGCATAGGGAAGCAATCAAAACGATCAAGTCAAAGCAAGCTAGTAGTGCGAAGATGCAACATACTAGAGGAAACCATGGCAATCATGTCATTGGTGCAAACAGTGGGCATGAACAATTCACATGTCATAGCACAAGCATGAAAGCAAGATATGAGGACATTAGCATGGGGCACATGATAAACATGGCAATAACGACAAGGATCTCTACCAAGCATGCAAATACACATAAGTAGCATAATGATGAAACATGGGTAGATGCAAAGCAAGAGTCCTGATGCATGGCAAAGGCATAGAAGCAAGCATAGCATGCAAGTGAACACGGTAAAATGAGCATAATGTGAGAAGTGGTAAATGGCCCATGGCCGTGTGAGAGCCAAGTAGAGGAGTTCTTGGCGTAGTCCTTTGCAGCGAAGGAGCGATTGGTAAGGATAGTCCACGTGATCCCGAATCGTCATTGCTCTCAAAGAGCTCATTTTTGTCAACTTCGTGGGATTGCGAAGTTGCCAAGTATGCATGGTACCTACACAAAGAGACCAAAGCGAAAGAAATTGTGTGTGTGGTAAATGTACACATCATCCATCATGATGTGTATGTGCCGATGTGAGTTAGCACAAGATAGGCATCGCTCAAAGAAATTTGATGCATGGTATAGGAACATGTCATCCATCATGAAGAATAGTTATTATGTATGACACGATGGGGACACAAATTGAGCAAACAAGTATATGGCACATCAAAGCATGTTTATTCATGGGGAGCATATGGTGACACAAGTATTGGGGTCATGCAATGAATGGGATGAATCAAATTCTCCTAACATGTATGATGAAACTATGAGGGGTCCCTCATGGCAATATCGGAAACATCATATGGAGAAAATGGACAACATCAAAACAATGCATATCCGAAGCTAGAGTGGTCATGGCATGGCATATGAGATAAATGATGCAAAGGGAGCATATCAATATCATCACAAGAGAAACAAATGCCAATAACCATGGGCTTGTCATCTATGCCATATGTGCAAATTGGGTTTATTTTAATGGCATATGCATAGTCACTATGAAGAGATTGTGATGAGGACATCAATACCATTATTACACCCATGACCCCTCTTGTTACACATCTGGGACCAATTACTAGAGCTGGCGCCATCAATTAAATTACGAAGTACTTTGCGTTTCTTGGTAATGAATCTAATGTTCATGAGAATATGGCCTTTGCCTAAATTGGATACATTTGTTTTGCTTACAAATGAAGGGCCTAGCTTGGAGAAGGATGAACATTGGAGCAAGAACACGCATGGAGTTGATGGCATGCATAGGGATCAAGACGGAGTTACAAGTGATGATTTCAGGACTTTGAAGCCACCATAAGGAGTGCATGAAGCCTTGGACCGAAATATACAAGATGCCACTTCATAATATTGTCCATAGGCTATTCTGATGCTCGCGTCCTTAATGGAGGCCAGGCCCATGTAATTTCGAAATACTTAAGTATAGGCTATTTTTAGAGTCCGTATGTGTGGGGAAACAAGAGTTAGGGTTGGTTTGGACCCCACCCTCAAGAACCACAAATTCCCTCCTCTTCCCCCATATATACAGCCCTTAGAGGCGTCGTTTAGACTTTGGGTTTTGTTTAGATCAAAAGTTACGCCATAGCTGCAACTTGGCGTGCCGTTTGTGTTCAAGCGACCGGACAAAGCGTCCACGAACCCCACCTTGATCAATAAGCTTTCATCTTATATTACGCCAATATCAGTTGCAATCTCGGTTTCTTGCTTGTTCTTCGTTTGCTACAAAGAAGCAGACCCTCGTGGTCAGGTTGATTGTGCTCCGGCGTGGATAACCTCTCGGAGTTGGTTTAGCGATTGCTAAAGCAGCGACGTCCTCACCGCTTCGTAGTTGGATCGTCAAAGTCGACTTCCACCAAAAAAATCCACCATCTGATCGAAAAGGCAGGACACCTTTGCGCTATCAAGTGGTATCAGTTTCGAGTTGCTCGGTGAGATTTTACAGTTTTTGTAGTTTAGATCAGTCATTCTTCATACCTCACAGTCCACGAAAAAAGCCAAAAAAAATTGGGGTTAGTTCATCCTATCCGAACCAATCTGAGCCTTTGCATAATCTTTTACGTATTTGCATTGTTGAATTTGCGGTTGCATCGTGCGTGTCTAGTTCTGGTCTTAGAGTCTAGTCCTTTAGAGTTTGAGTTCCGGTCATAAGTTGTCCGCGCCCGCACACCATCATCGCCCTGCCTTGCCATCTACCACCGCTTATCCGCCACCGCTTGAATCCGTATCCATATACCACCACGCTACCATATACCACCACCGTTGCCATATACCACCACCATATATCCACCACCAATCCGAGTTCCTTGCATATTAGATTTGTTTTGGGATCCATCTAATTTCTGATTAGTGTTTCCTTATGCGAGTAGGTTTTGGATTCGGCAATCTTTTTGCCGTCCGTAGAAAACTTGGTTTCCAAAAAATTGCGATCGGTAACCACCCTCCGTTTAGGCCCAAAATTTTCCAAAAGCATACGGGACAAAAAAATTTACGGCTATCCTATTTTAGGTGTTTACGGCGTGTTGGGCGATCGCCGTTATAGAGGTTTTTGACCCGTTTCGATTTTGGGTTGAGCAATCGAAAAAAAATTTGTTCAAAAAAATTTCGTGCCATCTGTCGAGTTTGACACAGGAAGAGTTTTGAGACACTTCGCCATTATAGTGATTATTCGCAAAAAAAAAAAGAAAAAGGGGCATAAAAAAAGCAGCATAAAAAAAAAAAAAGAATTTTTTTACCGGTGTGCTTTCCTTGTTTACGTGCAGCGCCGTGATTTTGTTAGTGTTCTAGGCTCGCGTCTCTAACGCGGTCTAGCCTAGGACCACCTAATACCGTCGTTGGCGTTTATTCAACTTTGCATCTCGAATTGATTATTGCTGACCCTTTTTGCTACCATATTATAAGCCTTCCAGCTCCACTTACATCGTCGTCGTTTGACTCTCTCCCCGGCAATCGCTTTATCCAAGCTTTTGAGAGTTTGATTAAAGCGGTTGCGATCGGCCTTTTTCTGGGTAAATGGTAAAATTTGAGATTTGCTGCGGATTTGTGACACCACCACCACCTCTTGTTAGTTATGCATGGGATCATAATCTGGTGTATTTCTATTCTTGCTAACCATGGCGGGATCACAAAGCCGCGAAGTACCTGGGAGAACATGACAAACAAGCGTTACATGATAAGTTTCAACAAATGATGCTTGGACGGGTGCAAGATGTGCTAAACAATTTGGCGAGGCCATGGAGAAGATAGATGGCATTGAGAAGATGTTTGAAACAAAGATTGATAACAAGTTTAATGAAGATTGCTGTAGCGTCTTCCACAACCACGCTTGGCTGCACCTCTCGCACCTCTGCCCAGCGACAACAACTATGCCCCTTCCGAATCGGTATGGGCGAGGCTCGGCGTGTTCCTATTGAGCGAGGACAAAATTCTGGTGCCTTTACTCATTGTTGTTGGTGCTTCTTTGGCTCTTTCACTCTGCTATTTGGTGCGAGGAGGATGATGAGTATCTTGGCGAATATGAGGATGAGGTTGATCAACATCGAACTTCGTTGCAACCACCAGCACCACAACCACGGAGGTCGTCCACATGCAAATAATGGCAATTTTGGGCTCCCCCTCGAATGCGAGATCATGACCATCTCCTAAACTGAAATTGAATATTCCACCATTTGAGGGTAGATGCCTTTCTGATATATATCTTACTTGGGAGTTAGAAACTGAACAACGATTTACATGTTTACAATATCTGAGGAGAGAGGCGTGTTCTGCTTCTGTTTTGTGCTTTCACTAGCTTTGCATGTGTTTGGTGGTGCGAACATTATAGATTATATCTACTGTTCCGGCTACTTGGGCTGCTTTGAAAACTGCTATCGTGCTCGTTGGGTTCCACCATATTATCAGCGTGAATTATGATAGAGGCAAAGGTGTCCCGTCTTTCGATGAGATGGTGGATTTACGCTTTGGTGGAAGTCGACTTTGTGATCCGACTATGGCGTCTTGACGGCGTCGGCATATAATGTCGCTAAACCAACTCCGAGGTTATTGAGCCACAGCGAACACGATCAACGACCACGAGGGTCTATTTCCTGCGACAAGCGAAGAACAAGCAAGAAACTGAGATTGCAATCTGGATATTGCGAATATAAGATGAAAGCTTTATTGATCAAGGTGGGGTTACGTGGCGCCTTTGTGCAGTCGTGGAACACAAAGCAATGCTGTGAAGTTGCAGCTATGGCGAACATTTAATCTAAACAAAACCCAAGTCTAAGCGGTGCCCTAAGGGCTGTATATATGGAGGAGAGGGTGAATTTCGTGGCCCTTGGTGGAGGGTCAAAACTAACCCTATCTCTTGTTTCCCCACATCGGGACTCTAAAAATAGCCTATACTAATGTATTTCAAATTACATGGGCTGGCCCAATAATAAGGTGATGCAGCACCTAGAATAGCCTCTGACGAACTTTATGAAGTGGCATCTTGTATATTTCGTCCAAGGCCATGCACTCATTATGGTGGCTTCAAAGTCCACTGAAATCATCACTTGTAACTCCATTCTTGTCCCCCTTGCATGCCATCATCTCCATGCTTGTTCTTGCTCAATGTTCATCCTTCTCCAAGCTAGGCCCTTCATTTGTAAGCAAAACAAATGTATCCAATTTAAGCAACATCATATTCTCATGAACATTAGAATCATTACCAAAAAGCGAAAGTACACAGTAATTTAGTTGGCGTCTTGTGAGCTCTAGTAATTGGTCGATATGTATAGCAGCGGGGCTATGGGTGTAACAATGGTATTGATGTCCTCATCATCCTCCCTTCTTGAAATGAAGTCGTCCTCGACGAGTTCATCTTCCTCACCAAATATGGCTTCAAATCTGCAATGTTAAAAGTGGGACTAACCCCAAAATCTGCGAGCAGCTCAAGTTTATATGCATTATCATTTATTTTCTCCAACACCTTAAAGGGACCAGCGGCACGTGGCATTAGCTTTGATTTGCGCAAATCGGAAATCTATCCTTACATAAATGTAACCAAACAAGATCTCGGTGCAAACACAACATGTTTTCTACCCTATCTCCGGCAAGTTTATATTTAGCATTCATCGCTCAATGTTTTCCTTAGTTAACTCATGCATTTTAAAATCAATTCAACACGTTCCTTTGCCTCTATCAGGAGCTGCAACAACTTGATAGCATGGAGATGGTGGAGAAGCTATCTCTCACCACAAGACCACATCCACATCCTTACTACATCCAATGGTTCAACAACAATGCAAGGTTAAGGTAACGCCAGATGCTCGTGGTGCATTTTAGTATCTCTACATATGCTGATTATGTTGATTGTGATGTGGTACCTATGCAAGCATGTTCCTTATTACTTGGTAGACCATGGCAATTTGATAAAAATTATGTACACCATGGTAGAAACAATCAAGATACACTTGTTCATAAGGATAAAATATTACTTTGCTTCCTATGACTCTCGATTCCATTTTGAAAGATGATATTAATAGAGCTAATAAAGCAAAACAGAGAAAAATAAGAGTGAAAATCAGATTGTGGCAAAAGAATTTGAGCAACAAATGAAGCCTAATAATAAACCATCTAGTGTTGCTTTCGAAATTAAATTGAAAAGTGCGTGTTTACTTGCCACCAAATCTGATATTGATGAGCTAGATTCTAGCAAATCTGTTTGCTATGCTTTTGTGTGCAAAGAGGCATTATTTTCATTCGAGGACGTGTTTTCCTCTTTGCCTCCCGCTATCACTAACATTTTGCAGAGTTCGCCGACGTCTTTCCACAAGACGTGCCACCGGATTACCACCTATTCGAGGGATTGAGCATCAAATTGACTTAATTCGGTGCATCATTACCCAACCGTGCACCATACCGCACCAATCCGGAGGAGACGAAGGAGATTATGCGTCAAATCAGGAGCTGCTCGACAAAGGTTATATACGCGAATCCCTTAGTCCTTGTGCTGTTCCTATTATTCTAGTGCCGAAAAGGATGGTACATCACGATGTGTGTTGATTGTAGAGGCATTAATAATATTACTATTCGTTATCGTCACCCTATTCCTAGGTTAGATGATATGCTTGATGAATTGAGTGGCTCTACAATATTCTCCAAAGTTGATTTGTGTAGTGGATACCATCAAATTCGTATGAAATTGGGAGATGAATGGAAAACAACATTTAAAACTAAGTTTGGATTATATGAGTGGTTAGTCATGCCTTTTGGGTTAACTAATGCACCTAGTACTTTCATGAGATTAATGAACGAAGTTTTACGTGCTTTCATTGGACGATTTGTGGTAGTTTACTTTGATGACATATTGATTTATAGCAGATCTTTGGAGAAACATTTGGAACATTTACGTGTTGTTTTATTGCTCTACGTGATGCACGTTTGTTTGGTAACCTTGGGAAGTGCACCTTTTGCACCGACCGAGTGTCTTTTCTTGGCTATGTTGTTACTCCACAGGGAATTGAAGTTGATAAAGCTAAGATTGAAGCTATTGAGAGTTGGCCGCTGCCCAAAACGGTCACACAAGTGAGGAGTTTTCTTGGCCTCGCTGGATTTTATAGGCGTTTTGTGAGAGATTTCAGCACCATTGCTGCACCTCTCAATGAGCTTACAAAGAAGGATGTGCCTTTTGTTTGGGGTACGGCACAGGAAGAAGCCTTCACGGTATTGAAAGATAAGTTGACACATGCTCCTTTACTCCAACATCCCGATTTTAATAAGACTTTTGGGCTTGAATGTGATGCTATTGGAATTGGATTAGGAGGTTTGTTATTACAAGATGGCAAACCTGTTGCATACTTTTCTGAAAAATTGAGTGGGCCTAGTCTGAATTATTCTACTTATGATAAAGAATTATATGCTCTTGTTCGGACTTTAGAAACATGGCAACATTATTTATGGCCCAAAGAATTTGTTATACATTCTGATCATGAATCTTTGAAACATATTAAAAGTCAAGCTAAACTGAATCGTAGACATGCTAAATGGGTTGAATTCATTGAGACTTTCCCTTATGTCATTAAACACAAGAAGGGTAAAGAAAATATTATTGTCGATGCATTGTCTCGTCGCTATACTATGCTTTCACAACTTGACTTCAAAATATTTGGTTTGGAGACAATCAAAGATCAATATGTGCATGATGCTGATTTTAAAGATGTATTGCAGAATTGTAAAGAAGGAAGAACATGGAACAAGTTTGTCGTTAATGATGGATTTGTGTTCCGTGCTAACAAGCTATGCATTCCAGCTAGCTCCGTTCGTCTTTTGTTTGTTGCAGGAGGCGATGGAGGAGGACTAATGGGACACTTTGGCGTGAAGAAGACGGAGGACGTACTTGCTACACATTTCTTTTGGCCAAAGATGAGACGGATGTTGAGCGTTTTATTGCTCATTGCACTACATATCAAAAAGCTAAGTCACGACTCAATCCTCATGGTTTATATATGCCTTTGCTCTGCACCTAGTGTTCCTTGGGAGGATATATCTATGGACTTTGTTTTAGGTTTACCTAGAACAAAGAAGGGAGGATAGCATATTTGTTGTCGTGGATAGATTCTCGAAAATGGCACACTTTATACCATGTCATAAAAGCGATGATCTTTGTCAATGTTGCTGATTTGTTCTTTCGTGAAATTATTCGCTTGCATGGTGTGCCAAATACTATTGTTTCAGATCGTGATACTAAATTTCTTAGCCACTTTTGGAGATGTTTATGGGCTAAGTTGGGGACTAAACTGCTTTTTAGTACTACTTGTCACCCCAAACCGATGGACAAACTGAAGTAGTCAATAGAACATTGTCTACTATGCTTAGGGTTGTTCTAAAGAATAATAAGAAAATGTGGGAGGAATGCTTGACTCATATTGAATTTGCTTGTAATCGCTCATTGCATTCTACTACTAAGATGTGCCTTTTGAAGTTGTGTATGGTTTCCTACCCGTGCACCTATTGATTTGTTGCCTCTTCCATCTTCGGAGAAGGTTAATTTTGATGCTAAAGAACGTGCTGAATTGATTTTAAAAATGCATGAGTTAACTAAGGAAAACATTGAGCGTATGAATGCTAAATATAAACTTGCTTTGGAGATAAGGGTAGAAAACTTGTTGTGTTTGCACCGGAGATCTTGTTTGGTTACATTTGCGTAAGGATAGATTTCTGATTTGCATAAATCAAAGCTAATGCCAACCGCTGCTGGTCCTTTTAAGGTGTTAGAGAAAGTAAATGATAATGCATATAAACTTGAGCTACCCGCAGATTTTGGGGTTAGTCCCACTTTTAACATTGCAGATTTGAAGCCTTATTTGGGTGAGGAAGATGAGCTCCGTCGAGGACGACTTCATTTCAAGAAGGGAGGATGATGAGGACATCAATACCATTGTTACACCCACAGCCCCTCTTTGTTACATATACGGGACTTAATTACTAGAGCTCACAGACGCCAATTAAATTACTGTACTTTCGTTTCTTGGTAATGATTCTAATGTTCATGAGAATATGATGTTGCTTAAATTGGATACATTTGTTTTGCTTACAAATGAAGGGCCTAGCTTGGAGAAGGATGAACATTGGAGCAAGAACACGCATTGAGTTGATGGCATGCAAGGGGATCAAGAACGGAGTTACAAGTGATGATTTCAGGACTTTGAAGCCACCATAAGGAGTGCATGAAGCCTTGGACGAAATATACAAGATGCCACTTCATAATATTCGTCCATAGGCTATTCTAGGTGCTGCGTCACCTTATTATTGGGCCAGCCCATGTAATTTCGAAATACTTAAGTATAGGCTATTTTAGAGTCCGTATGTGTGGGGAAACAAGAGTTAGGGTTGGTTTGGACCCCACCCTCAAGGGCCACGAAATTCCTCCTCTTCCCCCATATATACAGCCCTTAGGGCGCTGTTTAGACTTTGGGTTTTGTTTAGATCAAAAGTTCGCCATAGCTGCAACTTCGCAGATTTCGTTTGTGTTCAACGACTGCACAAAGCGCCACAGAACCCCACCTTGATCAATAAAGCTTTCATCTTATATTCGCAATATCCAGATTGCAATCTCAGTTTCTTGCTTGTTCTTCGTTTGCTCGCAGGAAAGCAGACCCTCGTGGTCGAGTTGATTGTGCTCGGCGTGGTCAATAACCTCTCGGAGTTGGTTTAGCGATTGCTAAGGCGCGACGTCCTCGCACGCTCGTAGTCGGATCGTCAAAGTCGACTTCCACCAAAGCGAAATCCACCATCTCATCGAAAGACGGGACACCTTTGCCGCTATCAGATTGCAAATAAGACATATGGTTGATCTCATGCATAGCATATGACAAGTCAAGTGGTTTATCAAACATGATGTGACCTAAAGAATTGTCACAAGAAATCCTATGTAACATGGCATCATAACTACTAGACTCCACAAGAGAATCATCATACTCATCATAAATGGGCAAATCATCGCATGGGGAAATCATACTAGCATGAAGCATGGCAATAGGTGGATCAACATCATGCAAGCAATCGATGTCAAGAATGTCCACTAGTGGGACTAGAGCATCACCTTCACCTATGTTACCTTTGTCATTCCACTCAAGTGGTGTAGGTGAGGTAGGAAAGACCAAATGGTGGTCATCATCATCATCTTGATGGAACCATGTGGGCGGTGCATCATAATCCACCATGGCCATCGTCTTGTCCAAAGGTAGGACGAAGTCGTCGAGGATCGGCGCGTCATCATAAATGGGACCTAGCACCAAACGAGAAGACACAATAGAGGTAGAGGTCAAGTTGTTAGAAATGCAAATGGCCTCACGAGACCTATCAACTATCTCACTCTCTCTATGTGGTGGTTCACTCACTCCCTCAAAATAGGTGCACTCAAACTCACGATGGTGGAGTCACTCATCTCACTCAAGTGGTGGGGTTGTGGCTCTCCTCACATGGGAATTGTGGCAACTCATCATGTATGGGGCTAGTGGTGAAGTCACTCTCACTCTCAATATGGTGGCACAAGTAACTCAAGTCATCATACGCTGTCAGTGGTCGAAGGAAAGTCCCATGCTCAACCATCTCGCCGCTGCCGCCGTGGATGAAGGCCGAAGATGGCACATCATCACTCTCCTCCATGACCGAAGGGAAAATCCCATGCTCGATCATCTCGTCACCGTCGCCGTAGATGAAGGCCGAAGATGGCACATCATCACTCTCGCCTCCAAAGATGGAAGCATCATCCTTGCTCGCCACCTTGTCACTCACCTCCAAAGCTTGGTGCTTGAAGGTCTCCGTAGTCGAACTCGTCGCTGCACCGTCTTGAAAAAGAGTCGAAGTAGACTCGGCATCATCAATGCCACAAAGAGGGATGGCGGTGAAGTCGCACTTGGGAGCATCGTCTTGGAGCTTGTCGGCCTTGGACATCATGGTGGTACTAGCCTCATGCTGGTCGTAGAGCTTGGTCGCCACGAAGTTTGCTTGGGGTGGAGAAGCCTTGGCCTTCATGAGTTCTTGTTCTGCCTTGAGAGCACCAATGTAGTAGTCGTCGATGGACTTGTAGTTCTCGAGGAAGATGGTCTTGGAGATGTCGTTGTGCAATCCCATCATGAAGTGGAACTTCATCGAAATGGGGTCGTCCACGCTGGCTCGTCGCAAGGCAATCATCATCTCCTTGAAGTACTTGTCGATGGACTTGGATCCTTTTGTGGTGTTCTCCAATTGGCATCGAAGTTGTTCCGTGTATGTTGGAGGCACAAACTCTCGCCGCAAAGCTTTCTTCGTCTTGGGCCAACTCATGTCGTAGTACTCCGAAGGTGTGTGAAGCCACCATGCCAATGCGTAGTCGTGGAAGTTTCTTGTGGCGCACTTCACTTGATCTTCGGGACGAACTTGATGTAGCTTGAGGTAGTCGTCCATCAAATGCTCCCACTCGAGGTACTCCTCGGGTTCTTGAGTCCCATAGAAAGGAATCTTGTGGTCGGTGTCGAGGTCGTAGTAGCTCGTGGAAGTCGCGGACTTGAGCTTGGGTAGCTTCTCTTGCGTGTAGTCTTGATGTTCTTGTTCGAAGATGCCGTATGTCCGTAGGCGAAGATGCCTTGAAGTCGCTTGGCGAAGATGCCAAGGGAGACGGTGAAGTCGTTGAGCGGTTGTTGGTGTAGAGCTCTTGACCTTCACGTTCTTGTTGGTGATGGTGTCGATGCCGATGTGATATTGCCGGAGATGGTAGCACGGAAGTCTTTGCACTTGAGCGTGATGAGGACATCAATACCATTGTTACACCCACAGCCCCTACTGTTACATATACGGGACCAATTACTAGAGCTCACGCACGCCAATTAAATTACCAAGTACTTTCGTTTCTTGGTAATGATTCTAATGTTCATGAGAATATGATGCTGCCTAAATTGGATACATTTGTTTTGCTTACAAATGAAGGGCCTAGCTTGGAGAAGGACGAACATTGGAGCAAGAACACGCATGGAGTTGATGGCATGCGCAAGGGGATCAAGAACGGAGATACAAGTGATGATTTCAGGACTTTGAAGCCACCATTAGGAGTGCATGAAGCCCTGGACGAAATATACAAGATGCCACTTCATAATATTCGTCCATAGGCTATTCTAGGTGCTACGTCACCTTATTATTGTGCCAGGCCCATGTAATTTCGAAATACTTAAGTATAGGCTATTTTTAGAGTCCGTATGTGTGGGGAAACAAGAGTTAGGGTTGGTTTCGGACCCCACCCTCAAGGGCCACGAAATTCCCTCCTTTTTCCCCATATATACAGCCCTTAGGGCGTCGTTTAGACTTCGAGTTTTGTTTAGATTAAAAGTTCGCCATAGCTGCAACTTCGCGTTTCGTTTGTGTTCAACGACCGCACAAAGGCGCCACAGTAACCCCACCTTGATCAATAAAGCTTTCATCTTATATTCGCAATATCCAGATTGCAATCTCAGTTTCTTGCTTGTTCTTCGTTTGCTCGCAGGAAATAGACCCTCGTGGTCAGGTTGATCGTGCTCCGGCGTGGTCAATAACCTCTCGGAGTTGGTTTAGCGATTGCTAAGGCGCGACGCCCTCGCACGCTCAGTAGTCGGATCGTCAAAGTCGACTTCCACCAAAGCGAAATCCACCATCTCATCGAAAGACGGGACACCTTTGCCTCTATCAAGTTGTATCAGATTTCCGTGTTGCTCGGTGAGATTTTACAGTTTTTCGTAGTTTAGATCGAGTCATTCTTCATACCTACAGTCCACGAAAAAGCCACAAAAAAATTAGGTTAGTTCATCATATCCGAACCAATCGAGCCTTTGCATAATCTTTTTCAGATTTGCGTTGTTGAATTTGCGGTTGCATCGTCGTGTCTAGTTGCTGGTCTTAGAGTCTAGTCTTTTAGAGTTTCGAGTTCGGTCATAAGTTGTCACGCTTTGCCGCACCATCATCATCGCCCTGCCATCTACCACCACCGCTTATCCGCCACCGCTTCAATCCAGATTATATACCACCACCGCTGCCATATACCACCACGTTGCTATATACCACCACCATATATCCACCACCAATCCGAGTTCCTTGCATATTAGATTTGTTTTCGGGAGCCATCTAATTTCCGATTCGTGTTTCCTTGTCTGAGTAGGTTTCGGATTCCAGCAATCTTTTGCCGTCCGTAGAAGAGGTCCGGAATCCAGCCTCCGTTTAGGCCCAAAATTTTCCAAAAACGCACGGGACAAAAAATTTTCTGGCTATCCTATTTTTAGGTGTTTCTAAGCGTATTCAGACAGTCGCCATTATAGAAAGTTTTTTTTGACCCATTTCCAGTTTTTGGGTCCAGGCAGTCGAAAAAAAAATTGGTCGAAAAAATTTCGTGCCCATCCTGTCAGTTTGACCTGGGAAGAGTTTTGAGACACTCGCCATTATAGTGATTTTTCGCAAAAAAAGAGCAGTAAAAAAAAAGCAGCAAAAAAAAAAGAGCGAAAAAACATCGAGTGTGCTTTTTCCTTGTTTACGCAGCAGTGCCGTGATTTTGTTAGTGTTCTAGGCTCGCGCCTCTAGCATGGTCTAGCCTAGGACCAAGACAAGACCGTCGTTGAGCGCTTATTCAACTTTGCATCTCTGAATTGATTATTCTTGACCTTTTTGCTACCATATTATAAGCCTTCCCAGCTCCACATACATCTAGGTCGTGCATTTGATTCTCCCCGTAATCGCTATATCCAAGCTTTGAGAGTTTTGACTACAACGGTGGCCGATCACCACCGTCTCTTGGGTAAGAACTGGTAAGAATTTGAGATTTGCTTGACGGGTTTGTGATACACCACCACCACTTCTTAGTAGTCTGTAGAATCATATTCTTGTGTGTTTCTATTTGCTGCTAACCATGGTAGGATCACAAGCCGATGAGACTGATTGGGAGAACCTGACGAACAAACAGCTACATGATAAGTTTCAGCAAATGATGATTGGACAGGTGCAAGATGTGCTAAACAGATTTGACGAGGCCGTGGAGAAGATATATGGCATAGAGAAACGTTTGAAACAAAGATTGATAGCAAGTTTAATGAATTGCTCGCGCGTCTTCCACAACCACCGCCGGCTGCACCTATCGCACCTCTGCAACGACAACAACTACGCCCTTCCGAATCAAGATGGACGAGCTCAGCGTGTTCCTATTGAGCCAGACAAACTTCTGGTGCCGCTGCCATCGCTGTTGGTGCTTCTTTGGCTCCTGCTACTACCGCTGCTGGTACCGAGGAGGATGATGAGTATGCGGACGATTACGAGGATGAGGTTGATCAACATCAAGACTACGTGCAACCACCGCACCACAACCACCGGTCGCCCACATGCAAATAATGGCAATGTTAGGGCTCCCCCTCAGTACGAGATCATGACCATCTCCCTAAACTGAAATTGAATATTCCACCATTTGAGGGCAGATATGTTCACGATATATATCTTACATGGGAGTTAGAAACTGAACAACGATTTACATGTTTACAATATCCCGAGGAGAGACGTGTTCTTTTGCTGTTTGTGCTTTCACTAGCTTTGCATGTGTTTGGTGGTCCGAACATTGTAGATTATATCCTGTTCCAGCTACTTGGGCTGCTTTGAAAACTGCTATGCGCATCGTTGGGTTCCACCATACTATCAACGTGAATTACTTCAAAAATTGCAGCGCTTAAGACAAGGAAAAATTCTGTAGAAGAATATTATCGGGAATTACAAACTGGCTTGATTAGATGTGGTATTGTTGAGGAGAATGAAGCTATGCTTGCACGTTTTCTCGGGTGGATTAAATAGAGAGATTCAGACCATTCTAGACTATAAGGATTATAATAATATCACTCGCTTATTCCATCTTGCTTGTAAAGCTGAACGTGAAGTGCAGGATCGACAGCATTGGCGCCGCACTAAATTTTCTCGCAGTCGACCTTCATCATGGACACCACGTGCATCATCTACTTCCACCGCACCATCACCTCCTTGGTGCCACATCCAACCGTGATACAAGAAAGAGGCACAACCACCACTATCTCGCCAAGAGCACACCGCTGGCCTGCACAGAGTTCTTCTTCTTCCATGGCGTCAACAGGCACACAAGTGATATTATTTGTCGTCGTTGTAAGGGAAGAGGACATTTTATGAGAGAATGCAAATCTCGGTGTGTGATGATTGCTACCGAGGATGGTGGGTATGAGTCGCTAGTGACTATGATGAGGAGACTTTGGCTCTTATTACACATGAGGAACACGGTGGAGATGATTCGATCATGAGACACAATACATGGCTTTGAAGATGCCGACAGTATGAATGTTTAGTTGCTCAACGTGTTTTGAGTGTGCAGGTTACACAAGCTGAGCAAAATCAGAGGCATAATTTGTTCCATACAAAGGAGTTGTGAAGGAACGTTCTATTCAAGGCCATCATAGATGGAGGGAGCTACAACAACTTGGCTAGCATGGAGATGGTGGAGAAGCTATCTCTCACCACAAGACCACATCCACATCCTTACTACATCCAATGGTTCAACAACAGCGGCAAGGTTAAGGTAACACGCATCGCTCGTGTGCATTTTAGTATCTCTACATATGCTGATTATGTTGATTGTGATGTGGTACCTATGCAAGCTTGTTCCTTATTACTTGGTCGACCATGGCAATTTAATAAAAATTCTGTACACCATGGTAGAAACAATCAAGATACTCTTGTTCATAAGGATAAAATATTACTTTGCTTCCTATGACTCTGAGTCCATTTTGAAAGATGATATTAATAGATCTAATAAAGCAAAACAGAGAAAAATAAGAGCGAAAATCAGATTGTGGCAAAAGAATTTGAGCAACAAATGAAGCCTAATAATAAACCATCTAGTGTTGCTTCGAAATTAAATTGAAAAGTGCATGTTTACTTGCCACCAAATCGATATTGATGAGCTAGATTTTAGCAAATCTGTTTGCTATGCTTTTGTGTGCAAAGAGGCATTATTTTCATTCGAGGACGTGTTTTCCTCTTTGCCTCCCGCTGTCACTAACATTTTGCAGAGTTCGCCGACGTCTTTCCACAAGACGTGCCACCGGATTACCACCTATCCGAGGGATTGAGCATCAAATTGACTTAATTCCGGTGCATCATTACCCAACCGCGCGCCATACCGTACCAATCCAGAGGAGACGAAGGAGATTATCGCGCCAAGCATGTGAGAGCTGCTCGACAAAGGTTATATACGCGAATCCCTTAGTCCTTGTGCTGTTCCTATTATTCTAGTGCCGAAAGAGGATGGTACATCACGATGTGTGTTGATTGTAGAGGCATTAATAATATTACTATTCGTTATCGTCACCCTATTCCTAGGCTAGATGATATGCTTGATGAATTGGGTGGCTCTACAATATTCTCCAAAGTTGATTTGCGTAGTGGATACCATCAAATTCGTATGAAATTGGGAGATGAATGGAAAACAGCATTTAAAACTAAGTTTGGATTATATGAGTGGTTAGTCATGCCTTTTGGGTTAACTAATGCACCTAGTACTTTCATGAGATTAATGAACGAAGTTTTACGTGCTTTCATTGGACGGTTTGTGGTAGTCTATTTTGATGATATACTGATTTATAGCAAATCTTTGGAAGAACATTTGGAACATTTACGTGCTGTTTTTAATGCTCTACGTGATGCACGTTTGTTTGGTAATCTTGGGAAGTGCACCTTTTGCACCGACCGAGTATCTTTTCTTGGCTATGTTGTTACTCCACAGGGAATTGAAGTTGATAAAGCCAAGATTGAAGCTATTGAGAGTTGGCCGCAGCCCAAAACGGTCACACAAGTTAGGAGTTTTCTTGGACTCGCTGGTTTCTATAGGCGTTTTGTGAGAGATTTTAGCACAATTGCTGCACCTCTCAATGAGCTTACAAAGAAGGATGTGTGTAGGATCGGAAGTAAGTCTAGAGGGGGGTTGATTAGACTACTTGACAACTTAAAATTTTGCCTTTTGATTGGAGTAGTTTCTTAGCAAGTTCACAATGACAACCAAGTCAAGTATCACCCTACACATGCAATTCTAGAGTTATGGCAGCGGAAAGTAAATTGCACGTATAGTAAATGAGAGGAGGAGAAGAGCAAACATAATGGAGACACGGAGATTTTTCTCGTGGTTCCGATAGGTGGTGCTATCGTCAATCCACGCTGATGGAGACTTCAACCCACGGAGGGTAACAATTGCTTGAGTCCACGGAGGGCTCCACCCACGAAGGGTCCACGAAGAAGCAACCTTGTCTATGCCATCATGGCTTACGCCCACGGAGGACTAGCCTTACTCGGGGTAGATCTTCACGAAGTAGGCGATCTCCTTGCCCTTACAAACTCCTTGGTTCAACTCCACATCATGACGGAGGCTCCCAAGCGACACCTAACTAATCTAGGAGGCACCACCTCCAAAAGGTAATAGATGGGGTTGGTGATGATGAACTCCTTGCTCTTGTGCTTCAAATGATAATCTCCCCAACACTCAACTCTCCTCACTGATTTGGCTGTGGTGGAGGAAGGGATTGAGTGGAAAGCAACTTGGGAAGACTAGAAATCAAGTTTCATATGGTGGGAGTGGAGCAACTTGATCTCAACACAAGGGTAGGTAGTTTTCTTCTCGAAATGTAAGGTAGGAGTGGTAGTTCTTTCGATGGCTCTCTCCACGAATGAAGAGGAGGTGGAGGGTATTTATAGCCTCCACACAAAATCCAACTGTTACACACATTTGACCAATCTCGGTCGGACCAAGTTGACAACTCGGTCGACCGAAAGTTCAAATATTGTGAACGTTGGGATTTTCGTGGGACCGAAAATACAATCTCGGTTAGTCCGATTCTTCCAAAGTCTAGGGTTTGCCAATCTCGGTGGGACCGACTTTCTCATCTCGGTGACACCGATTTGAGTACAGAAGGTTACAGAAGCTTGGCAACACCAATTTCGGAATGACCGAGTTTGGAATCGGAAAATCCGAGATTCTTAGGGTTTGGCTATATGGCTGAGGTGGTTCATCTCGGTGTGACTGAGTTTGGAATCGGTGGGACCGAGATTACTTATGAGTTTATGTTGGAGTGAAAGATTGCTGATAGTTTGAGAGATAAATCACTAAGCACTTAGAGCAACCAGATCATCATCATAACCTCATCCCCTTTTAATAGTATTGGCTTTCCTATGGACTCAATGTGATCTTGGATCACTAAACCAAAAATGGAGTCTTGAGCTTTTGCCAATGTTTTCCTTAGCATTTTGAGGGGTCCACATCATCAGTCATTGCCATACCCATATCAATTGAACTTTCTGAAATATTCTCAAGAAATGATTAGTTCAATGATATATATGTTGTTATTAATTACCAAAACCACCTGGGGATTAGTTGCACTTTCAATCTCCCCCTTTTTGGTAATTGATGACAACATATAGATCAAAGCTTCGACAAATGATATAATCAATGAATAACATCGTCGCTTTGAGAAGTATGTGATAAGCAAGAGCTCCCCTAAATTTGTGCATTATTTAAGATTTATGCTTGAATGCAAATGCACAATCGATTAGGATCATGGGTTACTCTTCCATGTCACATACATCTTGGTGGAGCGCACAAAATGATAAGAATGAATAGCATGCACCCAATCACCAAGACATGAGTAAATGATCATACAAGATATGAATGGAATATGATAGACATCAAGCACACATTAAGCACAAGATGATCAAGCACTCATCAAGATAGAGCAAACGTAGTATCAAACACACGAAGTATCTCAAAGAACTCAAAAGTATCTCAAGGAAAACTGCAAACGAAAGAGCAAAAACGAGCACTCTCTCTCGAAGTCCTATGATCTATACAATTTCTCCCCTTGGCAACAAGTTACCAAAAGTTCGAAAGGTATAGAGCTAATCGCCACTCGGGACTCTGCTGGCGGCTCTGTCTGCGTCGATGGAGTGGAGATAGCTGCATCCGCAAAAGCTTCGCCAAGTCTGTGGAGCTGGAGGAGTGGATCTTCAAGTGGTGCTTTGAACCGACGGAGCTGTAGGAGGTGCTGATGTAGTAGCCCTGGGTCCGATAATCGAATAGCAAATGATCTGGGCTTTGTGGGCTTTGGAGCAGGCTGCTCATAGTCATCTGGACCATATCACCTTCCATCTCTCTCATGAGTTCTCGCCTTCTCCTCTTAGCTTCCTCGATGTCCGCCTCAAGCTTGTTGACGGTGACTGCACTTCATCCACCTTTGACGCCCGAGCATGGAACTTATCCTCAACGATCCTCTCAAGGCTCTCCGAGAGGCTGCACTATCTTGGCCAGCGTAGCTCAATTCTCGAGTGGCTTCAAGAAGTTGTTCGCAACGCCTTGGGCTTTTCTGCCGCTTCCTTCTCGGCTTTAGCTTGTTTGGCAGCTTCAGACTTAGCATGTCCTTCTACAGATGTGGGAGCATCCTCACCATCACAACCTCGTTATCCTCATGTTCAGCTGCGGTGGCAAGTGGGGTCTATCCAACGGTAGGTGTCCGTGCCAAACTTGGCATTAATGAGCATCTGAATATGCGGAGCAAACCCACATGACCTCTTTCGTCATTCGTTGTCCTCTTGATAGTCTCAACTATCGTGTCCATCACCTTAAAAGTTGTCTTCGATCTAGAATGTGCAGCATGTTGATAGAGTACCCTCTTATCATGCGGTGGTCCCGACTTAGGCATCAAAGTATGCCTCGTAATGGTGTTGGTGGTTGGGAGACCGCTCAAGATAGTAGACCTCAACCAAGCTTCCATATCTCTACATCCTTCTCCTTGACTTCATTGTACATGTTCTTCATTGACTCGTGATTTTTCTTTGAATGCCATACACATCAACATCATCTTCCCTTGAAACAGGTGCATTCAGCAATGCTCTCCATTCTTCAACAGTAGAATGGAATCTCTGTCCTTCTATCATCCATACAATCCTGCCATCTGGATAGAAGTGTGCGGTGGCATAAAACGCATGATCATCTCGCTGCTCCAAGCGGTCAATTTCGACCAACGAACTCGCAATCCCACAAGCGGTGAAGCTTTCATGCACATGTGGGAAGTAGTCTCTGTGCTCTTCATCGTCGATGTATTCCCAAATCAACGATGTCTGGTGTCAAGAATAATTGGCTTCTTGTCCATGAGCACTGCCTCATAAAAGTCTTGTTGCTCTCTAGTGTGGAATCTTGGGTCAATCTGCTGTTCTTCTCCTGGTGGCATATGGATCTGTTTGCCTCCATAGCTCGAGACCTTTGTCCTTTCTCTCCTTCATATTTTCAGCTCGAGGATGAGCTTCATTATGAATCGGCAGTTTCATGCGAGCTTGAGCAAAACATGAGCCTCATCATCCGATTCTGCTGGTGGCACATTGTCCTTCTTTTTCTCAAGTGTATGTTCCTCACAGTCTTCTTGGCTTGGCAAGAGGTTTTGCTTGGGCTGCCTTTGCTGGAGCTGATTGCTTAACCTTTGTGGGTGCTCCGCCGATGGCATCACCCATCAACTTCGCTTCGAGGAGGCTGAGGTGCTTCCTCATCGTAATCATCATCATCATGATCTCTTCATGAACTTTCCTCTTCCTCTTGGAAGTCTTCTTGATTTTCTTTGGAGGTTTCTTCCATGCTGAGCTTCGGCAACAGAGGATTTTGCCACTTTGCTTGTGCCTTTCTTTGATTGTTGCCCTTGATAGCTCTTGGCAACCACTTGCCTTTTAGGCTTAGAAGTTATTTCCTCATCTCGCAACAAAGTCTGAGTCTTCCTCATCGAATTTCTCTTCCTCCTGCCCCAGTAGTAGTTGCTGCAGTCCACTTGGAGTGCTTCTCTCCATCATCTGAAAAACTGCTTGCTTACGGACTTGTAGCTGCCTCGAATCTCAACGGCATCTCGGACTGTTACATTGTCACTTCCTTCGATATGGTGACAACCTGTGAATAGAATAGGTATAGGCAGAATAGAAGAGTTATCACAAACTGCAGAGGATTTTGCAAAAAGAATAAGTTCAAACTTTAGTTTTAGGTTTTCACAGAATACATGTCGGTCTGACCGAGTCTATCAATTCGAGTGAAACCGAAATGTCTAAACAGACCACATACACCACTTTCGGTTGGACCGAAATGGGTTTCGGTCTAGCCGAGACTACTAGGGTTTCACTGAATCTTCACTTCGGTCTTACCGATTTGCACAACTCGGTTTCACCGAAAAGTGCAGTGCAATGGCCAGAGGCCAAATCGGTCAGTCCGAAAATGTTGAATCGGTCACACCGAGATGTGTTCGGCGGAAACCTAACCCTAAAATTTTCACTCGACATTTGTTCTAAGATCTAAATGGCTGGATAGGGAGATCTCAATCTTGGCAAGAAACATGGCAACGCCTATCGTGCATTGAATCAGCGGTTGGAACACGAGAGGGATGAAACTCACCCAATGCGGTGGAGCTTCACTACGGCGGCAACGGCGCGATGAGAAAGACCGTTGACGGCGATGGAGACAGCGGCGAGGGCGCCACAGCGACGGCGGAGACGATCCGGAGACCAAGGCGACGGCAAATAAGGGTTTGAGGCGAAGCGTTTGAAGAAGTAATCAACGCGCTCGTCCTCGAGTATATATACCCTTCGGTTGTCGGTGGGACCGAAGTTTGAAAACTTCGGTGGGACCGAGATGGTTAATCGCAGCGATTACACACTTCGTCACGCCGAATTTGAAACTCGGTTTCACCGAGGTGAAAACCTAGATCAATCCAAGTGATTTCGGTCTGTCCGATTTGAGTATATCGGTTTGACCGAAAGTACTTAGAAGGTTTTGGAAGTTAGGCTTTTGACGGATCGGTGGCTCCGAGTGCTCCTCACTCGGTCTGTCCGAAAAAATCTTGTTCAAAGTTTGTGATATAAGCATGAATAGAGTTTGAGACAAGAAAGCATAGATAGCTAGGGGAGGAACTTAGGCATTCTTGTCCATCCATTTGGTCAAAAAGAAAGAAAACCATAAAGACCAAAGCAACAAATGGATGTCCTCGAATGGATAAAATCATGCATCCAACATGCTCACACAATAAGATAGCAAATGAAATATGTGTCAAACATGCACAAACAAAACACTAACAGTTAGCACACAATTTGGCGATGACTAGGTCATCTATATATGAGTATATTGACTTAGGAGTCAAATGAGAACATTTGATCATAGGTCATACTCATCGTTTAAGCACAAGTGGGGTTACCACTTTTCCATAGAGCATTGATGTGTTCACATCATTAGAAGATGCTTTAGCTCATTTCTTTAGAGCAAAGCTCCCCCTTGATGTGAGAACCCCTTTTAAAGGGTCGAACTAACCTTGGGTTGTCGTTGAAGACTTCATGTAGATGTTGAAGATGTGGATGCTCAATGTTGATGAAGATCATCAAGAGTTGGGAGCAATCCTTTGGATTCGGGCACTTTCAATACCTACATGGGTTAGTCCCACAAGGAACAAACAAGAATATCCATGGACATAGATTGAAGTTCACAATAGATGATGTCCATGAAAGCAATGATTACCTTGTCCCTTGACTTACCAACATGAGGGTTTGTGACTCCATGAACTAGTGCAAGATGTGGAAGTTGATTGCACAAGTCCTTGCCAAAATGAATATGAGTGAAGTATATTGGCGGAGTCACCCTCAAGAACTCTCTAGTTCTTCTTCTTGGGATCCACATCATCTTGATGGGAATCCTTGGGGTAGTAGTTGAGCTTGTTGAAGTAGAACTTGAAGTTGCCTTGGGAACCCACTTGACCATGGCCTTGGGTGCTTCAATGAATGCATCAATCTCCTCTTGAAGCTTGTCCTTGCCTTTTAGCTTGTGGTCTTGTGGTGGAAGGTCATCTTGAGCTTGTTCCTCATTGGAAGAAGTAGGATCATACTTCTCCTCTTGAGAGACAAACTTTGGAGTGGGATATTGACCTTCTTCCCATTCAACACCCTCGGCGTTGAACTTTCGCTCAAAACCAATTCCTTGATTCTTCCGGTGTCTTCCTTGTTTGCGAACAATTTCCTCAAAGCTCTTGCTTCCGCAAGACTCTTGTAGACACCTTTCTCTATAATCCCTTTCAATAGACTATTTTCTTGCTCAAGTGAAACTTGGCTTGAAACATTGTTAGTGGAATCAAGAGAATTACTAGAAGTAACAACATTTGATTTAGCATGATTATTGTTACTACTAGATGAAGAATTTTTCTTATGCTTGTCATGCTTAGTTTTGATAGGTGGCAAGAAATTAGACAAGAGAAGTCGTTTGGCAAGATATGAAGAACTCTTCTTTCAAGATCGTCATTGATAGCTTTTAGAAACTCATGTTCTTGCTCTAGATTGAGCTTCTCAAGCGTAGCTTCTCATGAGATCTTAGGAGCTCTCTATGATCTTCTTGAGTTGTTTCATGAGCTAACTTAAGAGTGTTTAGTTCTTTAGTTAGACGCTCAATCTCCTTCATAGCATTGTCATTCGACTCTTCTCGACTGTAAAGACTACTAGCATGTTCATCATTACTAAGCTCACTAGATTTATCATGTAAAAGCTCATCTTCACCAAGCAAGTCATCCTCATCACTATCAAAGTCAATAAACTCAGGATGTGATACCTTGGGGCCTTTTGCCATGAAGCATCTTCCAATTCCCTCATTTGGTGAATCAAATATGTCATAGGAGTTGGAGTTGGAGGATACGAGAGCAAGACCGGCAACACCTTCATCTTGACTGTATTCGGAGTTGGAGTGATAGCTTCTTTCGGAGTGATTGTCGGAGTCGGAGCCGGAAACCCATTCACCAACATGAGCTTGATGTTTTCTTCTTGTGTAGCTCCTTGATGACTTGTCCTTCCTTTCCGAATCCTTGCTTCTCCGAGAGGATCTTCGTTCATAACGATCATCTCTACTCCTTCTCTCTTTTCGAGGCGACTCTTCTCTTGAGCTTCTTCTTCTTGGAGATTCTTCTCTTCTCTTGTGGGGAGTCGAACACTCATTTGAGTAGTGTCCGGGTCTTCCACAATTGTAGCAGTTTCGATCACGACTAGAAGATCTCTTTTCATCATATGATCTAGACTTTGAGCTTCTTTCCTTGCTTCTACTCTTGTAGAATTTGTTGAAGTTCTTCACCATTAGGCTTATCTCTTCATTGGAAACTAGCTTGTCACTTGAGGATGTGGGAGCTTCAACTGCAGCTTTGTAAGCACCACTTGACTTGTTGTGAAGCTCTTCCTTATCTTTAAGTGTCATCTCATGAGCAACAATCCTTCCAATGACTTGGTAGGCTTGAGATCTTTGTAATTTGGCATCATTTGGATCAAAGTGCACACGGTGTCATACTTTCCATCCAAAGCTCTGAGGATCTTCTTGATGATGAATCGGTCGGTCATTTCTTCGCTTCCTAAGCCTGCCATCTCATTGGTGATGAGAGCAAGCCTAGAGTACATTTCAGCGACTCCTTCACCTTCCTTCATCTTGAACTTGTCAAGTCGACCTTGAAGAACATCTAGCTTTGATTCCTTCACGGACTCGGTACCTTCGTGCATTTCACCAAAGTATCCCAAATCTCTTTTGCATTCTCAAGACGGTGATCTTGTTGAACTCCTCGGGACACAAAGCATTGAAGAGAATGTCACAAGCTTGAGCATTGTTTCGTAACATCCGCAACTCATCCGCAGAGCTTCGCGATCCGAACTTTTCCTTCTTCAAGAACTCACCTTGCAAGCCAACACAAATAATGCCCCATGCGGCGGTGGTTATGTCCAAGAATATGCATTTTCATTTTATGCTTCCAACTAGCAAAGTTTGAACCATCAAAGTAAGGACCTCTCGAAAATTACCCTCACTAGACGCCATACTCTCCTAGGTTGTGAAACCAAGCTTATGGAGTCCAATGCAATGGAAACCAATCCAATGGAGACCAAAGCTCTGATACCACTTGTAGGATCGGAAGTAAGTCTAGAGGGGGGGTGATTAGACTACTTGACAACTTAAAATTTTGCCTTTTGATTGGAGTAGTTTCTTAGCAAGTTCACAATGACAACCAAGTCAAGTATCACCCTACACATGCAATTCTAGAGTTATGGCAGCGGAAAGTAAATTGCACGATAGTAAATGAGAGGAGGAGAAGAGCAAACGCAATGGAGACACGGAGATTTTTCTCGTGGTTCCGATAGGTGGTGCTATCGTCAATCCACGTTGATGGAGACTTCAACCCACGGAGGGTAACGGCTGCATGAGTCCACGGAGGGCTCCACCCACGAAGGGTCCACGAAGAAGCAACCTTGTCTATGCCATCATGGCTTACGCCCACGGAGGACTAGCCTTACTCGGGGTAGATCTTCACGAAGTAGGCGATCTCCTTGCCCTTACAAACTCCTTGGTTCAACTCCACATCATGACGGAGGCTCCCAAGCGACACCTAACCAATCTAGGAGGCACCACCCTCCAAAAGGTAATAGATGGGGTTGGTGATGATGAACTCCTTGCTCTTGTGCTTCAAATGATATCTCCCCAACACTCAACTCTCCTCACCGATTTGGCTGTGGTGGAGGAAGGGATTGAGTGGAAAGCAACTTGGGAAGACTAGAAATCAAGTTTCATATGGTGGGAGTGGAGCAACTTGATCTCAACACAAGGGTAGGTAGTTCTCTTCTCGTAAATGTAAGGTAGGAGTGGTAGTTCTTTCGATGGCTCTCTCCACGAATGAAGAGGAGGTGGAGGGTATTTATAGCCTCCACACAAAATCCAACCGTTACACACATTTGACCAATCTCGGTCGGACCGAAGTTGACAACTCGGTCGGACCGAAAGTTCAAATATTGTGAGCGTTGGGATTTTCAGTGGGACCGAAAATACAATCTCGGTTAGTCCGATTCTTCCAAAGTCTAGGGTTTGCCAATCTCGGTGGGACCGACTTTCTCATCTCGGTGACACCGATTTGAGTCTGAAGGTTCTGAAGCTTGGCAACACCAATTTCGAATGACCGAGTTTGGAATCGGAAAATCCGAGATTCTTAGGGTTTGGCTATATGGTGAGGTGGTTCATCTCGGTGTGGACTGAGTTTGGAATCGGTGGGACCGAGATTACTTATGAGTTTATGCTGGAGTGAAAGATTGCTGATAGTTTGAGAGATAAATCACTAAGCACTTAGAGCAACCAGATCATCATCATAACCTCATCCCCTTTTAATAGTATTGGCTTTCCTATGGACTCAACGTGATCTTGGATCACTAAACCAAAAATGGAGTCTTGAGCTTTTGCCAATGTTTTCCTTAGCATTTTGAGGGGTCCACATCATCAGTCATTGCCATACCCATATCACTGAACTTTCTGAAATATTCTCAAGAAATGATTAGTTCAATGATATATATGTTGTTATTAATTACCAAAACCACCTGGGGATTAGTTGCACTTTCAATGTGCCTTTTGTTTGGGGTACCGCACAGGAAGAAGCCTTCACGATATTGAAAGATAAGTTGACACATGCTCCTTTACTCCAACTTCCTGATTTTAATAAGACTTTTGAGCTTGAATGTGATGCTAGTGGAATTGGATTAGGAGGTGTGTTATTACAAGATGGCAAACCTGTTGCATACTTTTCTGAAAAATTGAGTGGGCCTAGTCTGAACTATTCTACTTATGATAAAGACTTATATGCTCTTGTTCGGACTTTAGAGACATGGCAACATTATTTATGGCCCAAAGAATTTGTTATACATTCTGATCATGAATCTTTGAAACATATTAAAAGTCAAGCTAAACTGAATCGTAGACATGCTAAATGGGTTGAATTCATTGAGACTTTCCCTTATGTCATTAAACACAAGAAGGGTAAAGAAAATGTTATTGCTGATGCATTGTCTCGTCGTTATACTATGCTTTCACGACTTGACTTTAAAATATTTGGTTTGGAGACCATCAAAGATCAATATGTGCATGATGCTGAATTTAGCGATGTATTGCAGAATTGTAAAGAAGGTAGAACATGGAACAAGTTAAATCGTTAATGATGGATTTGTGTTTCGTTCTAACAAGCTATGCATTCCAGCTAGCTCCGTCCGTCTTTTGTTGTTGCAGGAGGCGCATGGAGGAGGACTAATGGGACACTTTGGCGTGAAGAAGACGGAGGATATACTTGCTACACATTTCTTTTGGCCAAAGATGAGACGGGATGTTGAGCGTTTTGTTGCTCGCTGCACTACATGTCAAAAAGCTAAGTCACGACTCAATCCTCATGGTTTATATATGCCTTTGCCTGTACCTAGTGTTCCTTGGGAGGATATATCTATGGACTTTGTTTCAGGTTTACCTCGAACCAAGAAGGGGAGGGATAGCATATTTGTTGTCGTGGATAGATTCTCGAAAATGGCACACTTTATACCATGTCATAAAAGCGATGATCTTTGTTAATGTTGCTGATTTGTTCTTTCGTGAAATTATTCGCTTGCATGGTGTGCCAAATACAATTGTTTCAGATCGTGATACTAAATTTCTTAGCCACTTTTGGAGATGTTTATGGGCTAAGTTGGGGACTAAACTGCTTTTAGTACTACTTGTCACACCCAAACCGATGGATAAACTGAAGTAGTCAATAGAACATTGTCTACTATGCTTAGGGCTGTTTTGAAGAATAATAAGAAAATGTGGGAAGAATGCTTGCCTCATATTGAATTTGCTTATAATCGCTCATTGCATTCTACTACTAAGATGTGCCCTTTTGAAATTGTGTATGGTTTCCTACCTCATGCACCTATTGATTTATTGCCTCTTCCATCTTCGGAGAAGGTTAATTTTGATGCTAAAGAACGCTCGAATTGATTTTAAAAATGCATGAGTTAACTAAGGAAAACATTGAGCGTATGAATGCTAAATATAAACTTGCTAGAGATAAGGGTAGAAAACATGTGTTTGCACCGGAGATCTTGTTTGGTTACATTTGCGTAAAGATAGATTTCTAATTTGCATAAATCAAAGCTAATGCCACGTTGATGGTCCTTTTAAGGTGTTAGAGAAAATAAATGATAATGCATATAAACTTGAGCTACATGCAGATTTTGGGGTTAGTCCCACTTTTAACATTGCAGATTTGAAGCCTTATTTGGGTGAGGAAGATGAGCTTCCGTCGAGGACGACTTCATTTCAAGAAGGGGAGGATGATGAGGACATCAATACCATTGTTACACCCACAGCCCCTCTTTGTTACATATACGGACCAATTACTAGAGCTCACAAGACGCCAATTAAATTACCGTGTACTTTCGTTTCTTGGTAATGATTCTAATGTTCATGAGAATATGATGCTGCCTAAATTGGATACATTTGTTTTGCTTACTGATGCGGAGCATCCCATCCCCATGGACTCTACATCAACACCTACAACACCACAAGGACCAATGACTCGAGCACGTGCAAGAGCTCTTGAAACCAAGGTGACATCACTCCTCTCACAACTCTCCTTCGATTCACATGAGACATGGTTACTACCTCAAACGGAAACTCTATGCATACTCGTGCACCGAGGAGTCGACCATGAAGAGGCTTGGAAGCAAGGAGAACCGGAAGCGGAGGCACGATGAAGACGGAGAGGAGAAAGCAACAAGGACAAGGATGCCGGACGATCCGGACGGAGGTCCGGACGATCCGGACAGAGCCGGATGATCCGGACCCGGTCCGGACGATCCGCCACAACGATCAAGGCAACAGAAGCTCCCCCGGCCGGATCATCGGACCCGGCCCGGATCATCCGGACCCGCCGGACGCCGGACCACCAGCCGGACATCCGCCCGTCGCCTCCACTCAGCAGAGCCTCCGGCTCATCCGGGTCCCCGCCGGACCGTCCGGACCAGCCCGGATCATCCAGACCCTCGTCCGGATCATCCGCCAGCGCTGCGTCTTGGCGTGTTGGGCTGAGCCCATGTACCCCTTCGCCCTGACTCTATATATAGGACCCCTCTCCTCACTTTGAGACTTAGCATTTGATTAGCTCATATTTGTGTGTGAGAGCCTTTGCTCATCCACGGTACTTCTCCACGGAGATCGGGACCTCCGTCTAGGAGAAGATCCATCGGATTCAAGACCCCTATACGGAAGATCCCTCGTGGATTCAAGACCTCCTCCGGGAGAAGAACGGCTACCATTGTATCTTTCCTTTGTTGATTTTGGACCATGTATCACTCGTGCTTCGATGATCTAGACCTTGTGTGATTGATCCTTGTTGGTTGAGTGTTCCTCCCTCGTTTTCCCCGTGTTTCCTCTCGTTCTTCCGCGCGTTCTTCGTGTTCCCTCCGTAGGATCCCCTCCAAACATGAAAGATCGATGAATTAGGGTTCCACCCTACATCATATGGTATCAAGAGCCAGGTTGATCACGTTTTTGGAGCCCCTACCTCGTGATTTCTAGCTTGATTTTGTTGTTTTTGTCCTAAAAACCCAAAAATCCCCACAAAAATACCCCCAAAATTTTTTGTGATTTGTTAGTTTTGATGATGTTTTGTTGTTTTTGATCCGTGGATTCGGTGTGTAACTCGTGGATCTTGTGTTTCCCCACCTTCTCCCCCTCGAAATCCACCGAAAATCCCCGAAATCATCAAATTCCACCCCGTTTTCGTGTGCTTCTCGAGCAGTTCCCGTGCGAGGTTGACCTGCCCGGATCATCCGGACCAAGTCCCGGATCATCCGGACTCGCCCGGATCATCCGGCTCCTGGCCCGGATCATCCGGCTTCCTCTGCCGAAACTGCATTTCTGCAGTCCTTCTCCACCACCACCTCCACATATACCTACATACACCCTACTCACCCTATCCACCACCACTTCCACTTGCTAAACCCCAAGACACAACCTCCGTACTACCATTCGAATTTGAGTTCGACAATTTGAGTGAGATTTCCGTGTCCTCTTGTGTTTCGGCTACCTAGGCGCGGTGTGACATCGACAACAAACGCTCATTTTGGGTCGGCTACTCATCTTCGCTACGGACGGTAACATCGACGACATCTTTGTCATACCTTGCAATTGCATTGATAACCATCATATACCATCTTTTGCGTTGCTTACCCACCGAGACTAGCCATTGAGTATTGCCGGCAACGTGACTTGTGCACATTAGTTGCATACACCATATCATACATACAATCGAGGTGCATATCTCAAAATAAACTTGTGTGTCACAAAGTTGTCATCGCATACACAATTGCTATCTTAGCGCGTCAAGTTTGCATAAGAAAAGAGCTCAAAGGAGAAAGAGCCACTCAAGCTTTTAAGCAAAGAGGAAAGATAAGCAAAGAGCTTATAAGCAACAAGCATAGCATCATACAACATTAAGATTGTCACATAAGATCATCTTGGATCATTGCATCGATATACCATACATATAGTATACTTGGGATAGAGATCGTTGCATTTTTGCCTAGTAGGTTGTGCACAAGCTCCGTATCCGCCTATTGTGCAATCGTGCTAGCGTCTCTCTAGTATTGTGCAACAAGAGCATTTTCGTGGATTCCACATTTTGGCTCACTTTTGGTTTGCACAATCCCATTTATCTATTTGCGTGTGTGTTTCCGTGTACCACTACTTGCTTGATCTACTTGTTGCATATGCGAATTTGCGAATCTTCTTCAACATTTTTGAGTCAAGCTAACGATTGCAATCAATTTTGTGCCACCATCCTAGCCAAGCTCCACCAAAAGCTTTTACTTGTGTAGGTGTGAGAATCGACAAGGATCGGTACCAATAGTGCTATTTCATTGTCCGCATTTGAGTGAACTTGATTCATCTTCAACTTCGGTCAAAGGTACATTGGTATTCATTCTTCTCTTTCTACCACTCACAATTTGCTTGAAATGATCGATAGGCCAAGTTCTTCTACAAATCCACTCTTCATCGAGCAAGACGACGACATGTCATCATACGTCACCAAGAGCCACCTCTTTGGCGCGCAACGGGCTCTCCATCAAGAGCAACAAGCAATGAGCGAATGCATCGACAACCTCTCCACCGACTTGCGACTCTCCGAGAAACGTACACGCGATTACTTCGACAACAAACTCGACGCGCACAAGAAAGAGAACGATGCAAGAATGGACGAGATCCGCGCCTTGTTGGTGAACCGGCGTACTTCTACGTCTTCACACTCAAGACGGAGCCACTCAAGTCGCCACTCCGACGACTCCTTCTCCGACACAAGTACACCGTCATCGAACATTCTTCGTCGAGCCGCGTGTCAAGACCGTCATGCATCTCGCAACCCGCTTCACGACAAGAATCTCCAAGAGCAAGTTGATAAAGAAGCTCCCCGTCCTCAATCGAGCCAAATGGCGTTTGCTCAAGCTCAAGAACGACAACGTCTTCGCTACCAACAAGAACAAGAACGAGCGCGCGCTTACACCAAGAGCAACAAGACGCCAAGCTCAACGTCTTCAACAACAACAACGCGAAGCACAAGCTTTTGAGGCGAACGCGCCTTCAAGCATCAAGTCGAGCTCGCCAACCGCAATCGCGAAAGGCGCAATCAAGAGGAAGCACTTCGAGAAGAAATACAAGAGAGGAACTACCATCAACGTGCGCAACGTCAAGCCCAACAAGCTCCTCCACAAGCTCCTCAAGCTCAAACTCACCCTCAAGGTCAACAAGAACAAGTTGCTCATGGACTTCCTCCTCGACAAGAGCAACATGAGGATGATTATCCTCCACGTCAAGAACGTCATCATCAACATTGACCTCAACACAATGATGAACAACGTTATGGCAAGCTCAAGTTCACAATGCCCAAGTTCAATGGAACCAATGATCCCGAAGAATACCTATCATGGGCATTGAAGGTCGACAAAATTTTTCGTTTGCACAACTATGAGGAAGAGAAGAAGATCGCTATGGCATCACTTGAGTTCCAAGACTATGTGCTCATATGGTGGGAACAAGTCCTTGAGCGCCGACAAGCAAGAGGTGAACCTCCAATCACCACTTGGGCTCAAATGAAGGATGTCATGAGAGCACGCTTTGTGCCCACCTACTACAACCGTGATCTCTTCAAGAAGCTACAACTCCTCAAACAAGGAACAAAGAGTGTTGAAGAATACTACAAGGAAATGGAGATTGCCATGATTCGAGCCAATGTCAAGGAAGATGATGAGCAAACAATGGCACGATTCTTGAATGGACTCAACCATCCCATCAAGAAGATCGCCGACTTCCAACCTTACTCCAACCTCATTGAGCTTGTGCATCAAGCTACAAAGGCGGAACGACAAGTGCAAGATGACTTCAAGTACGCCAAGTACTCATCCAAGACATACGGCCTCTCCAACAACCAAGCTTCAACAACTACTACAACTTCGACATCAACCAAGCCTTTTTCAAGCAACGACGACAAGTCAAGTTACAAGAAAACTTCTACAAGTTCAAGTCGTCCTCCTCTTACTACAAGCAACTCCAAGCCGCGTGCTTCATCATCTACTCCAACCGATGAGACCGTCAAGACAAGCTCTTTCAAGTGTTTTACTTGCGGCGGCCGAGGCCACAAGTCATATGAATGCACCAACAAGCGTACCATGATACTAAACGACGATGGCACCTACGACTCAATGAGTGAAGATGAAATGGACGCTATTGAGCAAGTGGCCATGCACCGGCGCATCAACGAGGATGAAGATGATCAAGTCTTTTGTGATGAAGACACAAGCCCCGCTCTTGTTGTCTCCAAAGTCTTGACACTTCAACATCACCAAGAAGAAGACCAATGATGCCACATCTTCCACACAAAGGCCGGCATCAATGGGAGATCCGTCAAGGTCATCATCGATGGAGGTAGTTGCCACAACTTGGCAAGCGAAGAACTAAGCTCCAAGCTCCAATTGGTCAAAAAGAAGCATCCGCAACCATACAAGGTTCAATGGCTAAGTGACTCCGGCACTATACGAGTTGAGCATACGGTCCAAGTATCCTTCAAAATCGGTGCATATGAAGACACTTTGGAGTGTGATGTGGTCCCAATGACCGTTTGCCACCTCCTCCTTGGTCGGCCATGGCAATTCGACCGTGGTGTCTACCACAATGGGCGTACAAACCACTATAGCTTCAAGATGAAAGGCAAAGAATATGTTTTATGACCCATGTCTCCTAGTCAAGTGATTGCCGACAAACAAGCCACCAACCAAAGAGAGAAGAGTGAGAAAATGAGCCACCAAAAAGTGAGTGAGAGCCACAAGCCAAATTTGAGCGCCTCTTCGCCTAGTGAGAAAAACCTCATACTATTCGCCACCACACATGAGATGAGAGAAGTGTGTGAGAACCCATCGAGTGTGATGCACTTTGTCCTAGTGTGCAAGGATGGAGAACCACAAACTAACACCACTCATGAGCTACCTTTGGTGTTTCAATCTCTTTTGCAGGAATTTCAAGATGTTTTCCCCAATGAGCTACCTCCGGGTCTACCTCCTCTTCGAGGCATTGAGCCTCGAATCGACCTCATCCCCGGAGCGCCACTTCCAAACAAAGCTCCCTACCGTGTCAATCCCGAAGAAACCAAGGAGATTCAACGGCAAGTACAACAACTACTCGACAACGGTCATGTACGTGAAAGCTTAAGCCCTTGTGCCGTCCCCGTTATACTTGTGCATAAGCCCGATGGAAGTTTCCGCTTGTGCTCCGATTGTAGACCCATAAATGCTATCACCGTGCGCTATAGGCATCCCATTCCTCGCTTAGATGATATGCTTGATGAACTTAGTGGAGCCAACTTTTTCTCAAAAATTGATCTTAAAAGTGGCTATTATCAAATCCGCATTCATGAGGGTGATGAATGGAAAACTGCTTTCAAAACAAAATTTGGCTTATATGAATGGTTGGTTATGCCTATGGGTTTGTCGGAAGCTCCCGGAACTTTTGTGCGCCTCATGCATCATGTACTTCGTCCATACATTGGAATCTTTGTTGTGGTTTACTTCGATGATATTCTTGTGTTTAGCAAAACCATGAAAGAGCATCTTGATCATGTTAAGCTTGTTTTGCAAACACTTCGAAAAGAAAGTCTATATGCCAACTTGAAGAAATGCACTTTTGGAGTTGACAAAGTGGTTTTCTTGGGTTTCGTTGTCTCTTCCAAGGGTGTCCATGTTGATGAAACTAAAATCAAAGCAATTAAAACTTGGCCCCAACCCACCAATTTGCAACAAGTGCGAAGTTTCCTTGGTCTTGCGGGTTTTTACCGCCGCTTTGTGAAAAACTTTAGCACTATTGCAGCTCCTTTACATGCTTTGAGTAAGAAGAATACTCCTTTTGTTTGGGGACCTTTGCAATCCAACGCTTTTGATGAGCTCAAGTCTTTACTTACTCATGCTCCGATTCTTGCTTTGCCCAATTTTGACAAAACTTTTGAGGTCCATTGTGATGCAAGTGGTACCGGAATTGGCGGAGTTTTAATGCAAGAAAAACGAGTCATTGCTTATTTTAGTGAAAAACTCTCCGGTGCTCAACTTAACTATCCCGTGTATGACAAGGAATTATATGCTTTAGTGCGTGTGCTACATGTTTGGGAACATTATCTTAGACCTCATGAGTTTGTCATCCATACCGATCATGAAACGCTTAAGTACTTGAAAGGTCAAACTAAATTGAACAAGCGTCATGCCAAATGGAGTGAATTTATTGAATCTTTTCCATATGTGATCAAGTACATTAAGGGCAAGGAAAATGTAGTTGCCGATGCACTTTCACGCATATGCACGCTTGTCACCCAACTTGAGTTGAATGTTATTGGCTTTGAGCACATCAAAGAATTGTATGCTAGTGATCCATCGTTTGCACCTCATTATGCTAAATGTTTGACACATACATCTTGGGAACAATATTACCTCAAGGATGGTTATCTTATGAGAGCTAACAAACTATGCATACCCGAGTCTTCTCTTCGTTTGCTCCTTTTGCAAGAGGCTCATGGCGGTGGACTCATGGGACATTTTGGACGCGACAAGGCCTTCGCCACGCTCTCCAAGAACTACTTTTGGCCCAAGATGTTTCGAGACGATTCACGCTTCACTACCCGATGCTCAACATGCCGCAAAGCTAAGTCAAAAGCTCAATCTCATGGTCTTTACATGCCTCTTCCTATTCCTTACCAACCTTGGGAAGACATTAGCATGGACTTTGTACTTGGTTTGCCTGGAACTCAAAATGGAAAGGACTCCGTATTTGTTGTTGTGGACAGATTTTCTAAAATGGCACATTTCATTCCTTGCAACAAGGTAGACGATGCTTCACATATTGCAAATCTATTTTGTAGGGAAATCTTGCGCCTCCATGGAGTACCAAAGTCAATCGTCTTCGATCGCGACGTCAAGTTCTTGAGTTACTTTTGGAAAACTCTTTGCGCCAAGCTCGGAATCAAGCTCTTGTTCTCCTCCGCATACCATCCTCAAACCGATGGCCAAACGGAGGTGACCAACCGCACGCTCTCCACTCTACTTCGTGTGTTGATCAAGAAGAACATCAAGGAGTGGGAGGCGTGTCTACCCATCGCCGAGTACGCCTACAACCGCGCAAGACATTCGACGACCGGCAAGTCCCCCTTCGAGGACGTCTACGGCTTCAACCCATTGTCCCCATTGGACATCCTACCTCTACCTCTACAAGAGCGCACCAACCTCGACGCAAGTGCCCGTGCAAGCTACATCAAAAAGATGCATGAAGATACAAGAAACACCATCGAGCGCCAAGTACAACGACTAGCGACCAAACTCAACATCAACAAGCAACCCATGATCTTCAACATAGGCGATCTCGTGTGGCTACACCTTCGCAAGGAACGCTTCCCCAACGAACGCAAGTACAAACTTCTACCCCAAGCCGATGGACCCTTCAAGGTGTTAGCACGCAACAACAACAATGCCTACAAGCTCGACCTACCAAGCGACAAGTACAACGTGAGCGACACCTTCAACGTCAAAGACATCTCGCCTTTCCATGGTGATGAAGATCTAGATCCGAGGTCGGATCCTTTCGAAGGGAGGGGATATGATGCGGAGCATCCCATCCCCATGGACTCTACATCAACACCTACAACACCACAAGGACCAATGACTCGAGCACGTGCAAGAGCTCTTGAAACCAAGGTGACATCACTCCTCTCACAACTCTCCTTCGATTCACATGAGACATGGTTACTACCTCAAACGGAAACTCTATGCATACTCAGGCACCGAGGAGTCGACCATGAAGAGGCTTGGAAGCAAGGAGAACCGGAAGCGGGAGGCACGCATGAAGACGGAGAGGAGAAAGCAACAAGGACAAGGATGCCCGGACGATCCGGACGGAGGCCCGGACGATCCGGACAGAGCCCGGATGATCCGGACCCCGGTCCGGACGATCCGCTCTGGCTGATCAAGGCAACAAGCTCCTCCGGCCGGATCATCCGGACCCGCCCGGATCATCCGGACCCGCCCCAGACGACCGACCACCAGCCGGACATCCGCCCGTCGCTTCCACCAGCAGAGCCTCCGGCTCATCCGTCCCCGCCCGACCGTCCGGACCAGCCCGGATCATCCGGACCCTCGTCCGGATCATCCGCCAGCGCCCTGCGGCGCTGCGTGTTGGGCTGAGCCCATGTACCCCTTCGCCTGCACTCTATATATAGGACCCCTCTCCTCACTTTGAGACTTAGCATTGGATTAGCTCATATTTGTGTGTGAGAGCCTTTGCTCATCCACGGTACTTCTCCACGGAGATCGGGACCTCCGTCTAGGAGAAGATCCATCGGATTCAAGACCCCTATACTGGGAAGATCCCTCGTGGATTCAAGACCTCCTCCGGAGAAGAACGGCTACCTTTGTATCTTTCCTTTGTTGATTTTGGACCATGTATCACTCGTGCTTCGATGATCTAGACCTTGTGTGATTGATCCTTGTTGGTTGAGTGTTCCTCCCTCGTTTTCCCCGTGTTTCCTCTCGTTCTTCCGCGCGTTCTTCGTGTTCCCTCCATAGGATCCCCTCCAAACGTGAAAGATCGACGAATTAGGGTTCCACCCTACATCACTTACAAATGAAGGGCCTAGCTTGGAGAAGGATGAACATTGGAGCAAGAACACGCATGGAGTTGATGGCATGCGCAAGGGGATCAAGAACGGAGTTACAAGTGATGATTTCAGGACTTTGAAGCCACCATAAGGAGTGCATGAAGCCCTGGACGAAATATACAAGATGCCACTTCATAATATTCGTCCATAGGCTATTCTAGGTGCTGCGTCACCTTATTATTGGGCCAGGCCCATGTAATTTCGAAATACTTAAGTATAGGCTATTTTTAGAGTCCGTATGTGTGGGGAAACAAGAGTTAGGGTTGGTTTCGGACCCCACCCTCAAGGGCCACGAAATTCCCTCCTTTTTCCCCATATATACAGCCCTTAGGGCGTTGTTTAGACTTCGGGTTTTGTTTAGATTAAAAGTTCGCCATAGCTACAACTTCGCGTACTTCGTTTGTGTTCAACGACCAGACAAAGGCGTCACAGAACCCCACCTTGATCAATAAAGCTTTCATCTTATATTCGCAATATCCAGATTGCAATCTCAGTTTCTTGCTTGTTCTTCGTTTGCTCGCAGGAAATAGACCCTCGTGGTCAGGTTGATCGTGCTCCGGCGTGGTCAATAACCTCTCGGAGTTGGTTTAGCGATTGCTAAGGCGCGACATCCTCGCACGTTCGTAGTCGGATCGTCAAAGTCGACTTCCACCAAAGCGAAATCCACCATCTCATCGAAAGATGGGACACCTTTGCCTCTATCAGAGCGTCTTCTCGAAGATGAGGAAGACCACTTGCGGTTCTTGATGAGGGCCTTTGATGAGGACATCAATACCATTGTTACACCCACAGCCCCTGCTGCTATACATACTGGACCAATTACTAGAGCTCACAAGACGCCAACTAAATTACCGGTACTTTCGTTTCTTGGTAATGATTCTAATGATCATGAGAATATGATGCTGCCTAAATTGGATACATTTGTTTTGCTTACAAATGAAGGGCCTAGCTTGGAGAAGGATGAACATTGGAGCAAGAACAAGCATGGAGATGATGGCATGCTAAGGGGACAAGAATGGAGTTACAAGTGATGATTTCGGGACTTTGAAGCCACCATAATGAGTGCATGAAGCCTTGGACAAAATATACAAGATGCCACTTCATAAATTTCGTCCAGAGGCTATTCTAGGTGTCGTCACCTTATTATTGGGCCAGCCCATGTAATTTCGAAATACATTAGTATAGGCTATTTTAGAGTCCGTATGTGTGGGGAAAAAAGAGATAGGGTTAGTTTGGGACCCTCCGCCAAGGGCCACGAAATTCACCCCTCTTCCTCCATATATACAGCCCTTAGGGCACCGTTTAGACTTTGGGGTTTTGTTTAGATCAAAAGTTCGCCATAGCTGCAACTTCCAGCGTGCCGCTTGTGTTCAACGACTGCACAAAGGCGCCACAGAACCACACCTTGATCAATAAAGCTTTCATCTTATATTCGCAATATCCAGATTGCAATCACAGTTTCTTGCTTGTTCTTCGTTTGCTCGCAGGAAATAGACCCTCGTGGTTAGGTTGATCGTGCTCCGGCGTGGTCAATAACCTCTCGGAGTTGGTTTAGCGATTGCTAAGGCGCGACGTCCTCGCACGTTCGTAGTCAGATCGTCAAAGTCGACTTCCACCAAAGCGAAATCCACCATCTCATCGAAAGACGGGACACCTCTGCCTCTATCAAGTGGTATCAGAGCCAGGTTGCTCGGTGAGATTTTACAGTTTTTCGTAGTATAGATCGAGTCTGTTCTTCATACCTACAGTCCACGAAAAAGCCAAAAAAAAAATTAGGGTTAGTTCATCATATCCGAACCAATCTGAGCCTTTGCATAATCTTTTACTCAGATTTGCGTTGTTGAATTTGCGGTTGCATAAATGCGTGTCTAGTTGCTGGTCTTAGAGTCTAGTCTTTTAGAGTTTGAGTTCGGTCATAAGTTGTCACGCCGCCGCCGCATCATCATCATCGCTTCGCCATCTACCACCACCGCTTATCCGCCACCGCTTCAATCCGTATCCATATACCACCACCGCTGCCATATACCACCACCGTTGCCATATACCACCACCATATATCCACCACCAATCCGAAGTTCCTTGCATATTAGGTTTGTTTTGGGATCCATCTAATTTCCGATTCGTGTTTCCTTGTCTGAGTAGGTTTCGGATTCCAGCAATCTTTTGCCGTCCGTAGAAGAGTCCGGAAACCACCCTCCGTTTAGGCCCAAAATTTTCCAAAACGACGGGACAAAAAATTTCTGGCTATCCTATTTTTAGGTGTTTCTAAGCGTATTGAGACGATCGCCGTTATAGAAAGTTTTTTGACCCGTTTCAGCTTTTGGGTCCAAGCAAAAAAAAAAAAATTGTCAAAAAATTTCGTGCCCATCCTATCGGTTTGACTGGAAGAGTTTTGAGACACTCGCCATTATAGTGATTTTTCAAAAAAAAAAGCAGCAAAAAAAAAAAAGCGAAAAAAAAATTCAGAGTGTGCTCCTCCCTTGTTTACGCAGCGCCGTGATTTTGTTAGTGTTCTAGGCTCGCGTCTCTAGCACGGTCTAGCCTAGGACCAACCACAAGACTCGTCGTTGAGCGTTTATTCAACTTTGCATCTCTGAATTGATTATTGTCGACCTTTTTGCTACCATATTATAAGCCTTCCCAGCTCCACATACATCTACGTCGTGCGTTTGATTCTCCCCGTAATCGCTATAGTCAATCTTTGAGAGTTTTGACTCAACGGTTGCCGATCACCGCTTCTTCTTTGGGTAAGAACTGGTAAGAATTTGAGATTTGCTTGACGGATTTGTGACTGCCCACCACACCACCACCACCACTTCCTAGTAGTCTGCAGGATCATATTCTTGTGTGTTTCTATTGCTGCTAACCATGGCAGGATCACAAGCCGAGCGAGACTGATTGGGAGAACTCGGCGAACAAACAGCTACATGATAAGTTTCAGCAAATGATGATTGGACAGGTGCAAGACGTGGTAAACAGATTTGACGAGGCCATGGAGAAGATAGATGGCATTGAGAAGGCGTTTGAAACAAAGCTTGATAGCAAGTTTGATGAATTGCTGTAGCGTTTTCCACAACCACCGCCGGCTGCACCTATCGCACCTCTGCAACGACAACAACTACGCCCCTTCCGAATCAGTATGGACGAGCTCAGCGTGTTCCTATTGAGCCAGGACAAAATTCTGGTGCCATTGCCTACTGCTGTTGGTGCTTCTTTGGCTCCTCTGCTGCATCGCTGCTGGTGGTACCGAGGAGGATGATGAGTATGTGGACGATTATGAGGATGAGGTTGATCAACATCGAACTACGTGCAACCACCAGCACCACAACCACCGTGTCGTCCACATGCAAATAATGGCAACATTAGGGCTCCCCTCAGTGCGAGATCATGACCATCTCCCTAAACTGAAATTGAATATTCCACCATTTGAGGGTAGATATGTTCACGATATATATCTTACTTGGGAGTTAGAAACTGAACAACGATTTACATGTTTACAATATCCCGAGGAGAGACGTGTTCCGCTGCTGTTTGTGCTTTCACTAGCTTTGCATGTGTTTGGTGGTCGAACATTGTAGATTATATCCTGTTCCAGCTACTTGGGCTGCTTTGAAAACTGCTATGCGTACTCGTTGGGTTCCACCATATTATCAACGTGAATTACTTCAAAAATTAATAATAGTATTTGGCACACCATGCAGTTTAATAATTTTCACGTGAAGAACAAATCAAGAATATTGATGACAAGATCATCGCTTTTATGACATGGTATAAAGTGTGCCATTTTTAGAATCTATCCACGCATAACAAATATGCTATCCTCCCTTCTTTGTTCTAGGTAAACCTAAAACAAAGTCCATAGATATATCCTCCCAAGGAACACTAGTACAGTGCAAAGGCATATATAAACCATGAGGATTGAGTCGTCGAATTAGCTTTTTTGACATGTAGTGCCGTACGAGCAATAAAACGCTCAACATCCAATGGACCGTGATCTTGGCCAAAAGAAATGTGTAGTAAGTACGCCCTCCGCCTTCTTCACGCCAAAGTGTCCCATTAGTCCTCCTCCATGCGCCTCCTGCAAGAACAACAAAGACGAACGAGCTAGCTGGAATGCATAGCTTGTTAGAACGTAAACACAAATCCATCATTAACGCATTTAACTTGTTCCATGTTCTACCTTCTTTACAATTCTGCAATACATCGCTCAAAGATCATGCACATATTGATCTTTGATGGTCTCCAAACCAAATATTTTAAAGTCAAGTTGTGAAAGCATGGTATAACGACCTAGACAATGCATCAAGAATAACATTTTCTTTACCCTTCTTGTGTTTAATGACATAGGAAAGTCTCAATGAATTCAACCCATTTAGCATGTCTATTTATTCAGTTTAGCTTGACTTTAATATGTTTCAAAGATTCATGATCGTAATGTATAACAAATTCTTTGGGCCATAAATAATGTTGCCATGTTCTAAAGTCCTAACAAGAGCATATAATTTTTTATCATAAGTAGAATAGTTCAAACTAGGCCCACTCAATTTTTTCGTAAAAGTATGCAACAGTTTGCCATCTTGTAATAACACACCTCCTAATCCAATTCCACTAGCATCACATTCAAGCTTTAAAGTCTTATTAAAATGTAGAAGTTGGAGTAAAGGAGCATGTGTCAACTTAGCTTTCAATACCGGTGAAGGCTTCTTCCCGTATTGCAAATCCCCAAACAAAAGGCACATCCTTCTTTGTAAGCTCGCTGGAGAGGCAGAATGGTGCTGGAAATCTCTCACAAACGTGATAGAGGCAGAGGTGTCCCGCCTTTCGATGAGATGGTGGATTTCGCCAGGAAGTCGATTTGACGATCCGACTATTTAACGCAGCGAGGACGCCGCTACTTTAGCAATCGCTAAACCAACTCCGAGAGGTTATTGACCACGCCGAGCATCGATCAACCTGACCACGAGGGTCTATTTCCGCATGAGCAAACGTAAGAACAAGCAAGAAACTGAGATTGCAATCTGATATTATGAATATAAGATGAAAGCTTTATTGATCAAGGTGGGGTTCTGACGACGACTTTGTCCGGTCGCTGAACACAAACGGCACGCGGGTTGCAGCTATGGCTTAACTTTTGATCTAAACAAAACCTAAGTCTAAACGGTGCCTCTAAGGGCTGTATATATGGAGGAAGAGGGGTGAATTTCGTGGCCCTTGGTGGAGGGGTCCAAACTAACCCTATCTCTTGTTTCCCCACACATACGTGACTCTAAAAAATAGCCTATACTAATGTATTTCTGAAATTACATGGGCCTGGCTCAATAATAAGGTGCATGCGAGCACCTAGAATAGCCTCTGGACGAAATTTATGGAGTGGCATCTTGTATATTTCGTCCAAGGCTTCATGCACTCATTATGGTGGCTTCAAAGTCCCCGAATCATCACTTGTAACTCCATTCTGTCCCCTTTATGATGCCATCATCTCCATGCTGGTTCTTGCTCCAATGTTCATCCTTCTCTGCTTAGGCCCTACATTTGTAAGCAAAACAAATGTATCCCATTTAGGCAAAGGCCATATTTCATGAACATTAGAATCATTACCAAGAAACGAAAGTACCGGTAATTTAGTTATGCGCATGCTGAGCTCTAGTAATTGGTCCAAGATGTATAGCAAATAGGGCTGTGGTGTAACAATGGTATTGATGTCCTCATCATCCTCCCTTCTTGAAATGAAGTCGTTCCCACGGAAGTTCATCTTCCTCACCCAAATATGGCTTCAAATCTGAATGTTAAAAGTGGACTAACCCCAAAATCTGCGAAAGCAGCTCAAGTTTATATGCATTATCATTTACTTTCTCCAACACATTAAAGGGACCAGCAAGACGTGGCATTAGCTTTGATTTATGAAATCAGAAATCTATCTCACGCAAATGTAACCAAACAAGATCTCCGTGCAAACACAACATGTTTTCTACCCTTATCTCCAAAGAAGTTTATATTTAGCATTCATACGCCTAATGTTTTCCTTAGTTAACTCATGCATTTTTAAAATCAATTCAGCACGCTCTTTAGCATCAAAATTAACCTTTCTCCAAGATGGAAGAGGCAACAAATCAATAGGTGCACGAGGTAGGAAACCATACACAACTTCAAAAGGGCACATCTTAGTAGTAGAATGCAATGAACGATTATAAGCAAATTCAATATGAGGCAAGCATTCCTCCCACATTTTCTTATTTTTCTTTAGAACAGCCCTAAGCATAGTAGACAATGTTCTATTGACTACTTCAGTTTGTCCATCATTGGGGGTGACAAGTAGTACTAAAAAGTAGTTTAGTCCCCAACTTAGCCCATAAACATCTCCAAAAGTGGCTAAGAAATTTAGTATCACGATCTGAAACAATAGTATTTGGCACACCATGCAAGCAAATAATTAATTTAAAGAACAAATCAAGCAACATTGATAAAGATCATCGCTTTTATGACATGGTATAAAGTGTGCCATTTTCGAGAATCTATCCACGACAACAAATATGTTATCCTCCCTTCTTTGTTCTAGGTAAACCTAAAACAAAGTCCATAGATATATCCTCCCAAGGAACACTAGGTACAGCAAAGGCATATATAAACCATGAGGATTGAGTCGTGACTTAGCTTTTGACATGTAGTGCAATGAGCAATAAAACGCTTCAACATCCCGCCTCATCTTTGGCCAAAAGAAATGTGTAGCAAGTACGCATCCGCCTTTTCACGCCAAAGTATCCCATTAGTCCTCCTCCATGCGCCTCCCCGCAACAACAAAAAGACTTAACGGAGCTAGCTGAATGCATAGCTTGTTAGCACGAACACAAATCCATTATTAACGACAAACTTGTTCCATGTTCTTCCTTCTTACACTCTGCAATACATCTTTAAAATCAGCATCATGCACATATTGATCTTTGATGGTCTCCAAACCAAATATTTTGAAGTCAAGTTGTGAAAGCATAGTATAGCTTATTTAGACAATGCATCAAGAATAACATTTTCTTTACCCTTCTTGTGTTTAATGACATAAGGAAAGTCTCAATGAATTCAACCCATTTAGCATGTCTACGTATTCAGTTTAGCTTGACTTTTAATATGTTTCAAAGATTCATGATCGTAATGTATAACAAATTTTGGGCCATAAATAATGTTGCCATGTTTCTAAAGTCCTAACAAGAGCATATAATTCTTTATCATAAGTAGAGTAATTCAGACTAGGCCCACTAAATTTTTCGTAAAAATATGCAACAGGTTTGCTATCTTGTAATACACACCTCCTAATCCAATTCCACTAGCATCACATTCAAGCTCAAAAGTCTTATTAAAATCAGGAAGTTGGAGTAAAGGAGCATGTGTCAACTTATCTTTCAATACCGCGGAAGGCTTCTTCCCGTATGCGGTACCCCAAACAAAAGGCACATCCTTCTTTGTAAGCTCATTGAGGTGCAAAGAATGGTGCTGAAATCTCACAAAACGCCTATAGAAACCAATGAGGCCAAGGAAACTCCTCACTTGTGTGACCGCTTGGGCTGCGCCAACTCTCACTAGCTTCAATCTTGGCTTTATCAACTTCAATTCCCCGTGGAGTAACAACATAGCCAAGAAAAGATACTCGTCGGGTGCAAAAGGTACTTCCTAAGGTTACCAAACAAACGTGCATCATTAGAGCATTAAAACAGCACGAATGTTCCAAATGTTCTTCCAAAGATTTGCTATAAATCAAGATATCATCAAAAATAGACTACCACAAATCGTCCAATGAAAGCACGTGAAACTTCGCTCATTAGTTCTCATGAAAGTACTAGGTGCATTAGTTAACCCAAAAGGCATGACTAACCACTCATATAATCCAAACTTAGTTTTAAATGTGCTGTTTCCATTCATCTCCCAATTTCATACGAATTTGATGGTATCCATACGCGCAAATCAACTTTGGAGAATATTGTAGAGCCACTCAATTCATCAAGCATATCATCTAGCCTAGGAATAGGGTGACGATAACGAATAGTAATATTATTAATGCTCTCTACAATCAACACACGTGATACGTGATGTACCATCCTTTTTCGGCACTAGAATAATAGGAACAGACAAGGACTAAGGGATTCGCAGATATAACCTTTGTCGAAAGCAGCCCTATACTTGATTTATAATCTCCTTCGCCTCTCCTCCGGATTGGTAAGGTATATGGTGCACGGTTAGTAATGATGCACCGGAATTAAGTCAATTTGATGCTCAATCTAATAGGTGGTGGTATCCGTGGCACGCCTTGTGGAAAGACGCCATGAACTCCTCGCAAAATGTTAGTGACAGCAGGAGGCAAAGAGGAAGGCACGCCTCGAATGAAAATAATGCTCTTGGTAATAATAAAAGCATAGCAAACAGATTTACTAAAATCTAGCTCATCAATATCGATGAAGTGGTAAGTAAACATGCACTTTTCAATTTAATTTCGTAAACACGTAGATGGTTTATTATTAGGCTTCATGTGTTGCTTCAAATTCTTTGCCACAATCTGATTTTCACTTTATTTTCTCCTGCTTTTGCTTTATTAGCTCTATTAATATCATCTTCAAAATGGACTCAGGAGTCATAGGAAGCAAAGTAATATTTTTATCCTTATGAACAAGAGTATACATCGATTGTTTCTACCATGGTGTATGTGAATTTTATCAAATTGCCATGGTCTACCAAGTAACAAGGAACATGCTGATAGGTACCACATCACAATCAACATAATCAGCATATGTAGAGATACTAAAATGCACACCTATCAAGACGTGTTACCTTAACTCTTGCCGCTGTTGTTGAACCATTGGATGTAGTAAGGATGTGGATGTGGTCTTGTGGTGAGAGATAGCTTCTCCACCATCTCCATGCTAGCTAAGTTGTTCAGCACCCCTCCATCTATGATGACGCTTAATAGAACGCCCTTCACAACTCCCTTTGTATGAAACAAATTATGCCTCCGATTTTGCTCAATTTTGTAACTCCGCACACTCAAAACACGTTGAGCAACTAAACATTCATACCTGGCAAAGATCTTCAAAGAGCTATGTATTGTGTCTCATGATCGTAATCATCTCCACCGTGTTCTCATGTGTAATAAGAGCCAAAGTCTCTCATCATAGTCACTAGCGGACTCATACCCACCATCCTCAAGAGCAATCATCACACGCTGAGATTTGCATTCTTCTCAAGAAATGTCTCTCCCTTACAACTGACGCATAAATAATATCACTTGTGTGCCCCGTCTGACGCCATGGAAGAAGAAGAGCCCTGCAGTGCCCCAAGCAGGTGTGCTCTGGCGATAGTGGTGGTTGTGCTCGCTTTTCTTGTATCACGGTTGAGGTGGCACCAAGGAGGTGATGGTGCAAAGGAAGTAGATGATGCACGTGGTGTCCATGATGAAGGTCGACCTGCAGAAAAGTTAGTGCGCCAATGCCCTCGCCGATCCTGACTTCACGCTCAGCTTTACAAGCAAGATGGAATAAACGAGTGATATTATTATAATCCTTATAGTCTAGAATGGTCTGAATTTCTATTTAATCCACCTGTAAAACGCGGCAAGCATAGCTTCATTCTCCTCAACAATACCACATCTAATCAAGCCTGTTTGTAATTCTGATAATATTCTTCTACAGAATTTTTTCCTTGTCTTAAGCGCTGCAATTTTTGAAGTAATTCACGCTTGATAATATGGTGGAACCCAACGAGTAACGAGATAGCAGTTTTCAAAGCAGCCCAAGTAGTCGAACAGATATAATCGACAATGTTCGCATTCACCAAACACATGCAAAGCTAGTGAAAGCACAAACAAAGCAAGAGAACACGCCTCTCCTCAGATATTGTAAACATGTAAATCGTTGTTCAGTTTCTAACTCCCAAGTAAGATATATATCAGAACATATCTACCCTCAAATGGTGGAATATTCAATTTCAGTTTAGGGAGATGGTCATGATCTCTGCACTCGAGGGGGGAGCCCTAATATTGCCATTATTTGCATGTGGGACGCACTGGTGGCTGTAGGTGTGATAGAGGCAAAGGTGTCCCGCCTTTCGATGAGATGGTGGATTTCGCTTGCAGGAAGTCGCACTTTTGACTTATCCGACACTTAACGCAAGGCGAGATCGCCGCTACTTAGCAATCGCTAAACCAACTCCAAGAGGTTATTGACCACCGGAGCATCGCATCAACCCTGACCACGAGGGTCTATTTCGCGAGCAACGAAGAACAAGCAAGAAACTGAGATTGCAATCGATATTGCTAATATAAGATGAAAGCTTTATTGATCAAGGTGGGGTCTCGTGGACGCCTTGTCCGGTCGCTATGGAAACACAAACGGGCACGCCAAGTTGCAAAAGCTATGGCGTAACTTTTGATCTAAACAAAACTCAAGTCTCAAACGTACTTCTTAAGGCTGTATATATATGGAGGAAGAGGGGTGAATTTCGTGGTCCTTTGGTGGAGGGGTCCCAAACTAACCCTATCTCTTGTTTCCCCACACATAAGGACTCCTAAAAATAGCCTATACTAATGTATTTCGAAATTACATGGGCCTGGCCTAATAATCAAGGTGACGTAGAAGACTCAGAATAGCCTATGGACCTAATATTATGAAGTGGCATCTTGTATATTTCTGGCCCAAGGCTTCATGCAACCTTATGGTGGCTTCAAAGTCCTGAAATCATCACTTGTAACCTTTCCTCGATCTCCTTTTGCATGCCATCAACTCCATGTGTTCTTGCTCCAATGTTCATCCTTCCAAGCTAGCCCTTCATTTGTAAGCAAAACAAATGTATCCAATTTAGGCAAAGACATATTCTCATGAACATTAGAATCATTACCAAGAAACCAAAGTACCGGTAATTTAGTCGATGGCGCCAGCTCTAGTAATTGGTCCAAGATGTATAGCAGCAATGGTGTAACAATGGTATTGATGTCCTACTCATGGTGCTGGTGGTTGCACGTAGTTCCGGCGTTGATCAACCTCATCCTCATAATCGCCCATATACCCATCATCCTCTCGGTACCACAGCATAGTGAGGAGCCAAAGAAGCACCAACAAGAAGAGCAGCTGCACTCAATTTGTCCGCTCAATAGGAACACGAGCCTGGCCCATACTGATTCGGATGGGGCGAGTTGTTGTCGGGCAGAGGTGCGATAGGTGCAGCCATGGTATAGGAAAACGCAGCAAATTCATCAAACTTGCTATCGCTTTGTTTCAAACGTTTTCTCAACGCCATCTATCTTCTCCATGGCCTCACTAAATCATACCACATCTTGCACCTGGCTCACCTCATCATTATCGAATTTATCGTAGGCTTAAGTTCGCCATGTTCTGTCAGCCTCGGCTGGTTTGTGATCTCATCCTGGCCATGTAAAAAGAATAGAAACACAAGAATATGATCCCACAGATACTAACAAGAGGTGGTGGTGGTGTCACAACCGCTGGCAAATCTCACCTACCGCTTACCTGAAGCAAATAGCGGATCGCAACCTTGTAATCAAAACTCTAAAGCTTGATAGAGCGATTGCCGGGAGAGTCAAACGCATTTATCAAGAGATGTATGACTGGAAGGCTTATAATATGGTAGCAAAAGGGTCAAGAATAATCAATTCGGGAGATGCAAAAGAATAAACGCCAACGACGGTGATTGGCGGGTCCTAGGCTAGATCAGGCAGAGACGCGCCCAGAACACTAACAAAATCACGGGCGCTGCACGAAACAAGGAAAAGCACACTCCAAAAAAATTTCGCTTTTTTTTTTTTAAAAATCACTATAATGGCGAAGTGTCTCAAAACTCTTCCGGTCAAACCGAAGACGGCACGAAATTTTTCGACCAATTTTTTTTTTTCGAATCGCTCGACCCAAAACCGAAACGGGTCAAAAAACTTTCATAATGGCGATCCCTAAACGCTTAGAAACACCTAAAATAGGATAGCTTAAAAATTTTTGTCCCGGCTTGGAAAATTTTTGGGCCTAAACGGAGGGTGGTTTCCGATCTTCCACGACGGCAAAGATTGCTGAATCAAACCTACTCGATAAGGAAACACTAATCGAAATTAGATGGATCCCAAAACAAACCTAATATGCAAGGAACTCGATTGGTGGTGGATATATGGGTGGATAGGCAACGGTGGTGGATATGGCGGTGGTATATGGATACGGATTCGCGTGGGATAAGCGGTGGTAGATGGCAGGCGATGATGAATGGCGCCGGACAACTTATGACCGTAAATCAAACTCTAAAAAGACTAGACTCTAAGACCAAGAATAGACACGCATTTATGCAACCGCAAATTCAACAACGCAAATACGTAAAAGATTATGCAAAGGCTCGATTGGTTCTGATATGATGACCTAACCCAATTTTTTTTGGCTTTTTCGGGATCAGAGGTATGAAGAATGACTGATCTATACTACAAATCAAAATCTCACCGAGCAACCCTGGCTCGATACCACTTGATAGAGGCAGAGGTGTCCCGCCTTTCATGAGATGGTGGATTTCCTGGTGGAAGTTTCGATTGAGATCCGACATTTAACGCAGGCGAGGACGCCCTAAGCAATCGCTAAACCAATCAGAGAGGTTATTGACCACGCCGAGCACCATCAACCCACCACGAGGGTCTATTTCCATGAGCAAACGAAGAACAAGCAAGAAACCGAGATTGCAATCGATATTATAATATAAGATGAAAGCTTTATTGATCAAGGTGGGTTCGGGACGCTTTGTATGGTCTTGAACACAAACGCAAAGACGCGGTTGCAGCTATGGCTAACTTTTGATCTAAACAAAAACCCAGTTCAAACGGTGCCTAAGGGTTATATATGGAGGAAGAGGGGTGAATTGTCCCTTGGTGGAGGGGTCCAAACTAACCCTATCTCTTGTTTCCCACACATACGGACTCTAAAAATAGCCTATACTAATGTATTTCGAAATTACATGGGCTGCCTAATAATAAGGTGACGCAGCACCTAGAATAGCCTCCGGACAAATTTATGGAGTGGCATCTGTATATTTCGTCCAAGGCTTCATGCACTCATTATGGTGGCTTCAAAGTCCAAATCATCACTTGTAACTCCATTCTTGTCCTTGGGCATGCAATCATCTCCATGTGGTTCTTGCTCCAATGTTCATCCTTCTCCGCTAGGCCCTACATTTGTAAGCAAAACAAATGTATCCCATTTAGGCAGCCCATATTCTCATGAACATTAGAATCATTACCAAGAAACAAAGTACCGTAATTTAGTCAAGGCGAGCTCTAGTAATTGGTCCAAAGATGTATAGCAGAGGGTCTGGTGTAAAATGGTATTGATGTCCTCATCAAAACGCCTATAGAATCCATGAGGCCAAGGAAACTCCTCACTTGTGTACCTTTGGCAGGCCAACTCTCAATAGCTTCAATCTTGGCTTTATCAACCAATTTCGTGAGTAACAACATAGCCAAGAAAGATACTCGTCGGGCAAAAGGTGCACTTCCCAAGGTTACCAAACAAACGCATCACGAGAGCATTAAAAAAAGACGAATGTTCCAAATGTTCTTCCAAAGATTTGATATAAATCAAGATATCATCAAAATAGACTACCACAAATCGTCAATGAAAGCATGTAAAACTTCGCTCATTAATCTCATGAAAGTAGTAGGTGCATTAGTTAACCCAAAAGGCATGACTAACCACCTCATATAATCCAAACTTAGTTTTAAATGCTTTTCCATTCATCTCCCAATTTCATACTAATTTGATGGTACCCACTACACAAATCAACTTTTGGAGAATATTGTAGAGCCACTCAATTCATCAAGCATATCATCTAGCCTAGAATAGGGTGACGATAACTAATAGTAATATTATTAATGCCTCTACAATCAACACGATACGGAGCACCATCCTTTTTCGCACTAGAATAATAGGAACAAAGACAAGGACTAAGGGATTCGATATATAACCTTTTGTCGAGCAGCTCCGATTGACGATAATCTCCTTCGCCCTC